>CABHPQ010162261.1:0-15511 GCA_902168405.1 Peromyscus aztecus
GGCCAGCCTGGGCTACAGAGTGAGTTCCAGGAAAGGTGCAAAGCTACTCAGAGAAACCCTGTCTCGAAAAACCAAAATCAAAAATGGAAAAACAAAACAAAAAATAAAAGAACAACAACAAAAAAAAACAACAATAACACACCCCAACACACACACACACACACACACACACACACACACACACACACACACACATTTACCCACAATATTCTGCATTTTATGCCACAAAGCCAAAACATAGGACTGTCTCTAGTTTATTCTGTAAAGAGCTATCTAAGCTAAACCTGTTTCCCATGTTCACATCTCCATCAATTTAAAATCTTTTCATTTGCTCCTATGACCACAATCCTTTCTCTTATTCATACCTACTCTCATATCTTTCATTCACAATCAAGTAAAAATAAGTCATATATATTATATATATATATATATATATATAGAGAGAGAGAGAGAGAATGTGTGTGTATGTACACCTTATACATATAGACATGTACATTAGGTAGTCTGATTTATTTGGCAATAAATAAAATATAATGTTTCTCATTTCAGGCTATCCTGGGGCTTTAAATTGCTAGTGGGTATGGAAAAGAATATGTGAGTAGTTTTCAGACTTAATATACTTTGTACTGATGTTGATAGGCTTTCAAAAGATAGTCATTTCGAAAAATATTTAGAATAAAATACTTTAAAGTATTGCTCTTCAAAGACCAGTGCTAAGACCACACTGGCTGAACTCAGGGATATTTGAGAATTATTTCCCTGTGGTATTGCTTTTCAAATGTGTATTTTACACATAAATATTTTAAGGCATATGAGAAATTTGAGATTCACACACTAGGAATAAAAGGATGAGATACATTAGTGTGAACAATGATGTAGAATGATAGGGAGGTGAAGTAACCCTTATTAGAATAAAAAGGGCCAAAACAAGAAAAATTGATAGACATATTCCTGATGTGCTTTACACTATATTAGAGTGCACTGGTGATGTCATAGAGAATTTGTGAATCATGGAGATACATGGAGGCCTCATAAAAAAGAGAAGTAAATACCCACAGACTACTGTTCGAATTCTTGAGATCAACCTTTAGGCTCAACAATGAGTAGTTATGTATGGAGGATTGTAGGAACTAGGATGGGAGGATAAAGTGGGGATGAATAAAGAGGTAGGTAGAGTAGGGATAGGGATGGGGAGGGGAACCATGGAGGTAGTATGGGAGGAGACAGTTAAAATTAAGGGCCATTTGAGGGGTAGTATAGAAACCTAAGACAGTAGATGCTTCCTAAACTACATACATTAAATATGGAAAAGTTGAGCAGGTGCCTACATAGAGCCTTCACTGCTACTGGCTTAAGTTCTTGGTACCAGAAAGTACTCTGCATGCTGTCAAAGGAAAAACAAAAACACCAACCTAACTGAAAACCCTTCAATCCATAATGGTGTCCTGCCTGCAAAACACACACCAAAAAACTATGAGAGATGAACAAGTTAATTATAAAGGTATTTGTACTAGACCAAAAGTAGATTTCTTAATATAAAAACGGCTATGATTGAAATGAGTAGACAACAAAGCCTGGCAAAAATGTGTAGAAAGAAGCCTTTACCGCTCACTGAGACTGTATATTAGTACAGCCAGTGTGAAAATCTATGAATATATTTATCAAAGACTTAAAAATGTAATTATAATGTGACTCAACAACCCTATGGATAGGTATACAGCCATAAAGAAATGAAATCAATATGTTCAAGAGATTTCTGCACTCCTGAGTTCATTGACTCATCACTTACAACAGCCATGAATTATAAGCCACCTAAGTGTCTACCATCTGATGAAAGGATGAAGAAAACGTGGAATTCATACATGTTAGGTTACTACTCAACTATAAAAAAGAATACAATCCTGCTATTTATGACTGCATAGGTGAAAGTAGAAGCCAATGTGTTTAAATAAACCAGAAAATAATTACAAAGTGATCTTGTTCATATCTGGAATCTGAAAACAGCTGATCTGAGAAGTTGATGCTAGAAAGGTGTTTAGTACTCTAATTTATAATGAAAATACTAATGAACACTGCTATATTCCAGGGTTTTTTCTTTTTATATAGGGCTTTATTAAGTTGTCCAGGCTAGGCTTGAACTTGTGATTCTCCATCCTCACTCCCCAATTATCTGGAATTACCAGCCCTTGTAACTAGACTCTGCTGAAGTTTTTACCATAAAGAAATTATAAATTTTCAAAATGACCGATATAGTTGAGCTAGTTTTAATATTTGAAGCAAATATTGTTGGTACCACTTAAGGTCTTGTTTTTATGACCTAATGAAAATACAAATATAATTTTTTAATAATTTCCTCTAGTTTTTATTTTTATGTGTATGTGTGTTTTGCCTGCATGTATTTATGTGTACTACATGCATATGTGTGTGGTGGGAATCGAATCTGGGTCCCCTAGAAGAACAGCCAGAGCTCTTAACAGCTAAGCCTTCTCTCTAGCCCATAATGTACTTTTTTAAGGAAAAAAAAATAAAACATTAGGAGAATCTTGAAAAATGCTAATTTATTTATTCTTGGGTTGGCCTTGAGAATCTGCAGTTCCAACATGCTGCCAGGTGATGTTAATCTGATTAATGACACATGATTAATTCTGACTCTAGCTGGAAGTGGTTTTTTTTCCATAAACATGTTTTGATATGGATACATAGTCTATTAATTATGCATAAGTTGAACTAAACAAATAAAATGCATAGCAGGATTCTTTCACCACAAATCTCCACCTGGCACTTTAGCAAAATAGCTCAAGCCAACAAAACAGCTGCTGTGTACATACTGAACTCATTTTGATGGTTTTAATCGACATGGTAACAAAAGACCAAGCATCCTCAGAGGACTTCTGTTAATTAAGAACTGGGGATTGCTGAGTGAGGTCCCCACTCCTTCTTAGCCAAACCTGTTTACACCACCAGCCAAGAACTAGAAACTTACAGGAGAGATGCCAACCAGTGAAAAATAACTTCAGGTGCTAGGTTTGATGATTTGAATAGACCTCCCATGGGTGATCAGAAGGGGTTTTCTATTACCATAGCAAATATATTCAATTCTGCTATCTCAGTTGGATTTCCTTTTCCTCTGCCTTTTCTAAATTACTACCGGTGGAGGTTGACTATAGCAATTTTTCAAGTAGATTGCATAATGTTTTCATATGGCTAACTTGCTCCCTTGTCTCCTATCTGAATCTATTTTTTGTTCTCTTGATGAAACCTCTTAATTTTGGAAGTGTGTTAGCCTAGAGCTGTGCTACATGTGTCTCAAAAAAAAATGCTTGCTCAAAACTATTGATTGCTATAATGTTTGGCTACAGCCAACCGCCTACCCTTCTGATGCCATTGTGATTTTAGTGACTTACAATATCCTAACATCAACAATTTGTACTGGTACTTGCAGAATTTGTACCTGAATGGTACTGATTAAGCCTTTGGGCCCAGAAACTCATACATAAAGGCTGCCATTTCTCTCACTGATGTGGAAATGGCAGTTTTCATCTCTTGCTCGACTATTTCATGATTGGTTTTTTACTGCTTTTTTTTATTTGTAATTGTGCTTCTAGATGCAGCTCAGATCCAATTACCACAAACTCTCGGAGAGAATCTCTCCTTTCTCACCATGCCTGGACTGTAAGTAGTGTCGTAGTTGCAGTAGTGGAACCATGAGCTGCCTCCAAACAGACCTCTAGGTACTCATATGTTTCTACTGCAATGAGATTTACTCTAACAGGATTAAACGGGAGGGCCAAAAGAGTAGTGGCCCCAACATTCAAGATGGTGAATAACACTTATTGCATAATATGTGAACTCTAATCCTAGTGCTTCCCCTCAGTGGATTTGTTGAGATATAAATCTTCAACCTTCAAAAGGATGTTTATTTCTAGATTTCCAGAAGTAAATCTTTGCATGCATACTTTTTCAGCATGAGTAATTTGAAAATATTAATTAATTCAAAATTTGCTGTGTCTCCTTTCCTCTCTAAATTAAGTTAAAATTAATAATTGAACAAACAACAATAACAAAACAAAACAGTACTTCTACTAAAGTCACTACATATGGGATTTGCAACTTCCAAAAGTCAGAGAACTCTAGAAATCAAAGAATACACTCAAAAGACATTTTTATCTTGTTCAACTCAAAAATTGTTGTTTTTCCTTGTAGTACCATTTAATGCAATTTTCTTCACTTGTTATTCTGTAATAGTCCATTTTTGCCACAAGGCCAGTGTAATCTTTCCCTCTTACAATTGAAAAGATACAAAGAATAATAGCATTTTACTTTCTTAAGATTTAGTAAAGATGTGAATAAGTACAGAAACTTGGCAGGTAAATTGGTTTGATTAATACACGCCTTAGTCACACGTTCCTCACTTTGATTTGTTCCTTTTTTATGCTAACGTAAGTCTTAAGGACACTTAGTATCCTACTGGAAGCAATGCTCATTTTCACAGAAGTACTCATGAATTATTTCCTCCACGCTGGGAAGATGACATGCTTTATCTAACTTAATGTTGATAAAGTCTCCATGATCTAAGCACTAACAATGTCAAAATTTTACAAATGAGAAAGCTGACAGAACAGGGTCTAGTTTCCTTCCCAAGTTCATCAACATAATAAAGTTTATTATAAAGTCTATAATGAAGTCTATCTGAGCTAGCCTTTCTTACCCAGGACACTAGGTGACTACACACTTGCCTTCTGTTAGTTATGAGAAGCAGTGGTCAGCTCACTGGCAGGTACTGCTTAATTCTCTGTAGCTGATTGTGTTCCTTTCATAGGTGTGACTTGTAGATTTGTCTGTTTAGTGTGTAGTAAAGTCCATCTGCTTCTGCTATCTGCTGTGACTAACACAAATGTATTTTCTCACAGCCGATCTACAGGGTCAAGGTCTAGATACTCCAGACCCAAATTAAAATCATCCGCATTATTAAAGAGCTATAGGAAACCATAAGGCTCAAGGTACTTGATGTTCAGAATTCAAACTAATGTTATTATAAAACTAGTTTGCAAAGCAACATGCTTTTACAGTTGGTCAAAAGAAGTTAATGAATGTATAGCAGTTATTGGCAGGGTTTGCTCATTGTAGGGCAGACATTTCATCTGGCTGAGTGATCTCTCTAGTGTGTGGCTCTTCGTTGGACTTTCTAGCATGGATGTCTGTGGAACCTGAAGGAAGCCTCGTTCCACACAGAGAAGGCCTGTTTCACAGTCATGGAGAAAAGACGGGATGTCATAGATAAGAGGACAGGTTCTTCTGGGGTTGACAGGGAGGGCTGTGTAGAGAGTAGACCCTTGTTGGGGTCCAAATGATCTGCAGTTTCTTTATCAAGCACCTAGGAGGAATGTACTCCAGGACTAATAAAGCCACAAGGGCATGGAAGTACAGAATAACTCAGAGAAGGGGGTGAATGATGCTGCTTACAGGAAGTGCTGAAGGAAGGATTCAGGTAAGGGGTCAGAGACTGTCGGTCAAGCTCTGCTTCCTTCGGGAAGGACAGGTAATCAAAGAATTTTTAAGAAGTGAGTGCCCTGTTCCAATAAAAATGGAACAGCATAGTTCAAAAGAACCTGCTCTTTATATAGATATTATTAAACATATGGTCAAAACAAAAAGTTTAAAAGTTTCTATTAGTCAAGTCATGGAGTTTTTAAAGTTTATTCAGAAAGTTTGCCTTTGGTTTGCTATGGAGGGAACATCTTTGTGGTTATCTCATTCAGGAACCAAGAAAGAGACAACAAAATACCATAATTCAGATTGGCACCCCTTGCAATGCCTGACTGTAAATCAGGAGCCTGGTATAGCACCTTAGACACTACACCACCCCCTGAGAAATGTGAAAGGGGCCACTGGAAGTTCCTGCCACTGTGCATCAGGCCCCCTAGCGGCGTGATTGATTCACTGGGGAAAAATAAAAGGAGTTAACTTACAAAATGCTTATGGGTGTGGGAAAATGGCTTGGAATGGCCACTTGACTGAAATTAACAGAGGAAGCCTTGCTGACAGTGTCTACGGGGCCACAACAGGCTCCTGACATGAAACTGGAAATCCCAAGAGGTAATCCTCTACCTCTACTTCAATCCCAGGACTTGGGACAATTTTACTTCTTCATCTCTCCAGCTGTTCCCTCCCCTTCCTGATCTAACCACTTGTCTCGTCCCTCCTACTCCTTGCTTTGTGTACTTTTAATATAAAAGCCATCCTGGTATTCCAGGAAGCTTCCTCTCTTCCTGTTGGGCCCCCACCAGGTGGAAAGGGATGCCTTTCCTCTATGATTTGGGACATTTCTCTCTGACAGGTCTTCCAGTCCGTTTGGAGATATGCCAGATAATCTTGTTACCATGACACTTACAGCCTCTGCTTCTTCATAACTGTTCTCAGCTCTTTCCTGGAACTCCTTCACTTCCTCCAAAGAGCTGTCTGCACGCTTCAATTCTCATGTGACTCTAAAAATCTTTCCCTTGTCATTTCTCCTGGCTTTCTCAGGACAGTCTTGGTCGTTTGGAACAAACCTTTTCCCTTTTCCCCCATGGGGCGGCTGTTTTGATTTCTTTGCTGAGCCCATTTTTATTCATGGTACACTGTAAAAGGATTAGTAAAGTTGCCAGTCTCTCTATGGACTGTATCTATGATTAAAGGTTTTATTTTGATGCTAAAAATACTTCAATTCAAAATCATTATTTTTAATGGCTAAACCTAACAGGGATGGAACATAAAGTCTTAGTCTTATAAAAGCTATTAACTTATTGTAAACTGTTAAGGAGAAATGAAAATACAAGTTATTGGCTAGTTACCTTATAAATGATCAAATTCTTTAATATGTTCAAAATTATGCTTATAGTCATGCTAAATACTAATGTAATTAATTATAAAAAAATAAACCTTACTTATTTCTCTAAGTTTTCAAAGTTAAGCCTAAAACAAGTAACTAAAAATAAAGTTTGTCTATTCAGATATACCTAATAGATGACTCTCAAATGCTTCAGAGATCTACAAAATATGACATTTAAAATGTTTAAGCTTCCAAATAGATAAAACTGCCCCAAGCCTGGCTTGCTGCGAGAGCTTTGCTCAAACTGTGGACACTTTGGGGTTGACTACCCTACTTTGCCTGGTTAAAATGAGGTCATTCCCCTAAGTTGCTTCTCTACAGAAAAAAAAAAAATCTCAAACCTGTTTCTGGCAAACAAAGGCCTGTGCTGCTCTGTATAAGAGCTAGAGATTAAAGGCTGACCTGTATGACAGCCAAAGACCTACAACTACCGCCCTCCAAAGAAACTATGGAGACCACTAGGAACGGGGTAACCTGTCTAGGTAATGGTTTTCTGTCATTCTAATTGATACATAGACCATTTAGATTATATTTCCAGTTACAATTTGTTCTTTTCAGATCCCTGAGGATATCGATTGATTATGGCTTTAAGAGCAGCAAACATCCAGTTCCTTTTGCAAGGCTTCAGCTGCTTTTCAGTTCTCTTTTTATGCAAAAATCAGGCCACAGGCCTCACTTTCCTAAAGCTACTACTAGATCTAAAAACAGTTGGCTTTGCTATCAGATTCCAAAAAGAAATAAATTCACCAAACAGGTTGCTTAAAAAAAAAAAGTAACTTTTTACTATTCCTTTATTTCAAGAATCTTGTTTTACAATAACTGCTTCAGTAACCAACCACCTATGTCTCATAGTAAACAACTGGATTTAAAAACAGATGTAAGACTTATAAAACAAGGTCTGACGATACAAAAACATAAGCTATGGAGATTTAAAAAATGTTTAAAGGTATAAAAAATACAACTTAAGGTATATAAGTACAAGTTATATATGTGTATATATATATATATATATATATATATATGTCTGAGGACACAAAGGCTTGGGTGATGGAGGTCTAAAAGGATATTTTAAGGTACATGGATATAATTTATAAGGCTATAAAAATGGCTTAAGACATATAAAAATGTTTCAGATTTCTTTCCCTCACTATGCTATTGTTATATTAAAACTTCAAAGGTTCAGAGTTCTAACATTAAAGAATAAAGTTCTGATAAGCTATTAATCCAGCTCTGGTAAATACTGACTATTAATATAGTCATAAGCTCAAGATTTTAAATTTCCATTTAGTTGTTTTCTAAATATAGAATTAAAAATACATCAATACTTCTCATTACACTGAAAACATTTATCTAATCTATGTATACCCAGTCTTCTAAAGAAAATTGTTAAGGTTTTTAACCAGAATTAATTTTAGGTTCACAAATTTCACTAGGACTCAAAAGCATGAGTCTACTGCATTTTCTACAATGTAAATTTCAATACAAACTACAAATAATAAAAATGGTAACATGCTAATACATCTATAGCTTTTGCCTAAAAATAAATAGATAAATAAATAAAAACAAACAAACAAACAAAATGTTCTTATACGCTTCAGGAGTTCGACTAGGATCCACTCGTCACAGGACAAAATGGACTCCAGATAAATATTGCCGATCAACAACCTGTTTCCCCACCTGCCTATTTCTGTGGGGGATGGGACCTCTTCCCATTTCCCTGATTTTGGGACACCCCTCCTCTAGCTGCCGTAACCGTGGACCTGAAAGCCTCAAATATACACCTAAAAATAATTTCTCCCCTAAAAGTCCTTAACTTTATTTCCTGCCCTTAACATACATCTGCTCCAGCAGGTTTCCAATCATTGAAAAACTACAGACTGCTCCAGTTGCTGGCTGTGTGTCCCTAGCCCCAGATGGTCTTGCAGAACCTGGACAGTGAAGGGAACAGTCTGCTCTTCCTGGATTTGGTCACCATTCCAGACTCTTGGGTCCCCAGCGATGACCCAATGTTAACAGGAAATAGTCCTAGACAATTACATCATCCTTTGTCACTCATTCAACAAAAGTGCTGGGATGTTAAGTTCCAAAGCCAGAACATGTGACTGAGAAGCTTGTGATTGACCGCGGTGGTGAAGTCACTCCTCCCTCTAGTTTTGATTTTGACTGCCCTGCTCTCTACGCAGGTACTGCTATCGTTATTACCAATATGTGCTCCTCTGGGACAATTCTAGACTTGTGTCTCAGAGACCCCCTGTTTCATCCTACAGCTTGGGATTTTGAGAAAGAAAAGTGGTGGTTAATGACTCTACGCCGATGGGGAGAGATAAAGAGATTGTTCATCATAAGATTTCTGGTCTCCTAAACTATACAGGACATGCAGATGCCTTGCCTGTCGGCTTCTCAGTTGATATCACTTCTGAGCCTGGATATGTTTCCCTCTCTTATGGGACTCCCCCTAAAGGAAGTTCTCAGAGGCTGAAGACACACACCCTCCCCACTCAATTGGCTGCAACTAAAGAGAGACCTCTGCAAAGGGTTCATGATTGCTTGCCCTGGGGCAAATGCAATCATTCATGGGAGTCTGTTGGTCCTATTACAGGGTATCCACGTTGTTGTTTTCCTTGTGTGTGTTTTTGTTTGTTTGTTTGTTTGTTTGTTTGTTTGATGAAGGTGTTGTTTCTCCCCCAAGGACGTCCAAGATAAAACTTAGGACTGGTCTGTTTCTAGTCCCACTCCTGACTGTACACATATCCGACTGACAATAAGCAAAGATTTCCTCAGTGAAGGTTTTCTTAGTAGCAGGAAACATTTTTTTTTTTTAGCAGCAGGATAACCTGTTACTCATTGGTTTTTAACCTGGATGGGTTGCCCCTAGGTTTTTGGGCAAACATTCACCTCATTCTGTTCTTCAAAGACATTTATACAAGTTATTTGTGGCCAACAATTACACTTCTATTAAGAGGCCTCTAGAGTCCTCTCCTATCTTAAGCAGCCTTCAGTCCTGTGTTGCTGCTCCCTTTGCTGTGCTGACAGGTGGAGATTTTGAGTTTTTACGTATAGTAAAATCAAATCCTATTTATAATATTTCCTGTGTTAATTGTGTTATTACTAACTCTATTGATCACACTTTCACTACAAATAATTTCCTGATTGCTAGACAACCTCCTTTTGTTTTGCTGCCTGTCCACTTATCTTTGCCTTTGTTTTATGATCTGGTGTTGACGCCTTGGAGACTGTTTCCCAACCTCTTTCTCATCCAAAACAATTTGTTGCAGCTTTGATTTTGGGCATCACTGCCCTAATCTATTGTAGCTTCTGTGGCAGCATCTACCACTGCTCTACTTGTACAGCAAGTACATTTCCACGAGTGCCTTGCCCCTAGGAAACCTGTTGGACAGGTAGTCATATGCTGACGGAGACTGGGCTGCATGGCTCCTGACAATAGACAGTAAAATTATACTTGAGAAAGCCTGCCACACATCCCATCTGCTGGTGTTCAGCAGAAGAAACATTTCTGCGTGATGGAAAGGCAATGCCTCCACCTAGCACGTACGAAGGGACTGACTACCTGTGAGGAAGAATTATGAGAGCACTACCGTTGACATGCTCAATAGGACTACAAGTCCACCATGCATATCTAAGTGTGCAGCAAGCACATCTGCTTCCCTGACCATTGTCCCAATACCTCCCTTATCACACCTCCATCTGGAAGGAAATCCAGCATGTACAGACAGGTCTACTATAAGGTGATGATACATTCAGTTTTCGGAGGAGCTTCACTTAAAATGTCTGCTGACCATATATAATTAGGAATTATCACTTTCACTCTGAAAAGTGGTCCCAATTTGGCAAATAATTATATGGGCATCTAATTGTGGTGCACACCATTTTATATCTTTGCTGCTCTTTTGCGTGTATTCCTCCATTAGAATGGAACTTCCTTAATTAAAGAGATGGTGCTTTTGTTCACTTTGTTAAACCTCATGTATCTAGCAAATGTTTGAATCTTAATGGCCAGTTTGGGTAAACAGTGACCAAAGTACTAGTTCTGTATTTAGAGAAGAGATTTTTCTTTTTTAACTTATTTCAGGGAAAGGAGGTGCTGTTTAAAATCCACTTTGAATAAAAGTCAAGTTGCAGTCCAGGGAGAAGTGGAGCTGGTGCTCTGGGTGATGGGAAGCTCAGAGAAGACAAAGCAAAGGATCGAATGCTCACAAGAGAAGACAGATATGAAACTACGCCCAAATACCTAAATATGTACACCTGCTCCCAGTCTCATACAGGGAAAATGAGGTCTATGTTGAGATTATAACTTGCATAGTCTATGGGCACTGAGGTCTCAAAATTCCCTTACTGGTCATTGTTTACTAAAGTAAAGAGGTCTGTTGATAATCTGTGCTCTGGTTTTTTTTTTAATTTTATTTTATTTCAGTTGTTCTTGGAATGGGACAAAGATACAGCAACTCAGTCCATGTTGGTTGTTAACTGTAATATTTTTATTTTCTGGGGTTTTTTTTTTTGGTTTTTTAAGACAGGGTTGCTATGTGTAGCACTGGCTGTCCTGGAACTAGCTCTGTAGACCAGGCTGGCCCTGAACTCACAAAGATCTGCCTGCCTCTGCATCCCGAGTGCTGGGATTAAAGGCATGTGGCACCACAGCCTGGCTGTAAGTGATATTCTACAGAGTTATGGTTCTAAAACACAACTTCATGCTACATATGACCATGGGTAAGTTTCTTACCTTCTAAGATCCCCCTACCTTAGACATCTGTAGGGCATGGGAAACCACTGCATTCTCTTACTGTGCATACTGTGGGAAAGCAGATGCTTGTACGTATCAGTCACTCAACTGAGGTAGTCATTATTATCTACTTAAAGTGAAGACATCAAACTTGCCTTCAGTATGTACAGATGATGTTTTAAAAAAAATAATCTCAGATCCTTGTTTCAGTCTACAGAGTCAATGAATCTGCTTGCTGTATTTTAATATATCCCTGAATTTTAAATAGGAATCTTTTTCTACTTTTGCTTTACTGGTCCTAGCCATTTAAGTTTTTTCAAATAAAAAAAAACTATGCATGAATCCTTAAAGTACTAAATTTAGATGATAGAAAATAGGCTAATAAGAGATCTGTTTTAAAAATGTTAAACACACTTTTTAGATTATCATTTTCAATAACAGAATTAATAAAAATTATCCAAAGTTTGTCAGACAACACAAGATGATAAATTTAACAACAGCAACCAAAATTTACAATCCAATTAAAATATGGGCAAATTTACCTGAAGAGATACATCTCAGAGAAGGAAATACAAATAGTCAGTAAGTGCACGAAAATGTTCTATGTAGGTAGCCAAGATTGGGCATGTTGGTGCATGCCAGTAATTCCAGCAGGAAATCAGAAGTTCCAGGCCATCCTCAGATTTAAGTATGAGACTAGTCAGAGATCTCTCTCTCTCTTTCTCTCTCTCTCTCTTTCTCTCTCTCTCCCTCTCTCTCTTTCTCTCTCTCTCCCTCTCTCTGTTTCTCTCCCTCTGTCTCTCTTTCTCTCTCTGTGTCTCTCTTTCTCTCTCTCTGTCTCTCTGTCTCTATCTCTGTCTGTCTGTCTGTCTGTCTCTCTCTCTCTCTCTCTCTCTCTCTCTCACACACACACACACACACACACACAAACGTTCCTGTCATCCCATTATCTCAATGATCACAGCTTACTAAGGATGCTGAGGAAGAAGGATGACCTGAGATCATGATTTAAAGACAAGCCTGTGAAACACAGTGAGACCTCGTTTCAAAACAACTGTGACTTGCACATGTTAGTAAGTTTATTAATTATCCCAATTGTATTGTTTTCAAATCCCTGATACAGATTAATCTACTTCTTATGTTTTTGCTAAGATTTTTCAAGCCATCTCCATTAACACATGGTTATGATGTCCAACTGATTTTAAACTCACAGAATTTAAAGATACATACTATGTTTTCCAGAATTATTCATTTGTCTTGTTTGTTTCTCAAGTTATTGTTTACTTAAGTCATTCTGAATGCTGCCACTTACTAGTCAAGCCAATGAAAACAACTTCCCCTGTCACTTCTGCATCATGCCCAAAGAAAAGATTTATTTTTCCCTTGTTCCTATTCTTCTTTTACGTGGATTTTGATGCCACATAGTTATGATATATATGAGTTACCACCATTTCTAATAAAGTTGCTAGACATTTGTGCTATTCTTTTGTAGTCATCCTGCATAGTCTCTCCCCAAGTGGATCACTAGTCTTTACAAATGATCTGAAACTCAGACTTCCCAAGCAAATAACTATGAGGATTATTACATACTCTGTAGTAATATAGAAAGCTGCCATCTTAAATGCTAACTTCTGCTTATCCCTAAATGCCTCATAAATAAAATATGAGATACACTTCCAAATGTCATGAAAAATTCTTTGGGAATATTATGGGAAATATGTAGTTTACATTTTACTTTATCTTTACAATTACTCACAAGTTTGTTATATTGGCTTACATATTTCCACTCTAATCTAGACTTTCAAAATTGGGGAACATTACAAAAATTTGAAAGTCCAATGTTCACTTTTATTTTCCTTCATTTCATCCCTTTAATCCTTTAACACAATATTAATACATATATCTTTCTCTCAACTTTTTGAACTGTTAATCACTCATGATAACCTTAAGTTTATGTGTTACATTCTCTAGAATAATTTAACCACTGGTCAATATTAAATCTTGAAAAAAGTCCATTCAATTCCATCTGGATATTGAATTTTCCAAAACAGTCTAGGTTAATTAAAAAAAATAGAAATCAATATACGTACTTTTTCTAGAAAACTAATATAAACATTAATGTGACAGAGATCCCATATCAAATCAATGCAATTATCTATTGTCTATAAGAGTAAGGCATAAAGGCTGCAAACATCTTTATCATCAGCATATTCTGCTCTCTATATTCTGCTTTCAGTAGTTAAAAGGTATTGAAAAATATACACAAATCCATTAATAAATACAAAAATCACTGCAATTTACACTGATTGTTAAATGAATTGAACATTGTAACATCATATATAAAATTATGAAATTGCATTTTTTACTTTCACCATCCTTAACATTTTATTGATAGACAACCATATATGTTTATAAGGTAGAGTATGATGGTTTTATAACTTATACCTTGCTCATTGATCAGCTGAAGACGCCATGTTATTCATCATCTCAAATGTATCAATAGTTTATGATGAAAACATTGTAATTCCTCTAGTCCAGTTATTTTGAAACATACAAATAATATTGGTGACTATATATGGAATCTCAAAAAGGAGATTATAGAACTAGGGAGCAAATTGTTTTAAAATACCTCACAAAATGGCATCTCAGACAGCAAATGTTAATTTTTAATGGACAGAATGTCATCACTAAAATGTCATGTTTCAGCAGTGCTCATCTTTGTAGCATGGTGACATTTGTCAGAGAATGCTGTTTCATTTTGGCTGGAATATCTAGTCCATCTCAATAAGTTCTTGTTCTTTAGATTTATTTTCAGCGGTGTCCTTCTTGATGCTTAATTTAAATATGAGCACTAACTAAGCCAAGTATTTCTTCTGAAAAGATTTTAAGACTATGAAGTCATTAAGTAAATAAGAAGCATAGAACCATTCCGTAGGAAAAGAGGGACTGGGGAGACTGCTCAGTGGTTAAGAGCACTTGCTGCTCTTGCAGAAGAGCTGGGATGGATCCCTATCAATCACATGGTGACTCACCACCACCAAGTACCTGGGTATCCAATGCCTTCCTCCAGCTTCCACAAGTAATTCACACATGATTCACAAACATGCATGCAGGCAAAACACCCATTCACCTAAAATAAAAATAAAGGTTAAAAAACAATTTTCACAAGATTTATTATTTTGAATTTTGTTCACCAGTTTATTCTTTATGCTCTTGCTATTATGGCAACATCCTTAAGTGTCTGAAATATCCAGGAGCTGAACTATTCAGGAATTACAACACTACAGACAGTTACTTTACCTCTTTACTCATAGTTTCTTCATTTGTAAAATAAATGCCACGACAGTCCTTAATTCCATAATATGATTAGTAAACTAAGTAATTTAAATGAAGCTTTCAACAAGTCATCAATCAGAAAGTAACTATTAGGATTGTTTTAAAACAGCAACGGAAACACTAAGAATGTAGCATCTCAGTTGCAGTAACACATTTGACAAACCCTCATATTATTCATTGTGGACAAGACAAAATGTGAGCTGGATAAGAGAACAACTATGTGGATCAATGCTGTTTGAGCAACTGCAGCCCCAAAGTATTGACTAGTAGATTCTTACCATTGTGGAGGAGATAAACTGTAGGTATCTGCCCATGTGCCTCTCCTGTTTAGTAGTTTTATCAATGAAATTAAGAACGTCATAAAATAGCTCTAATTTAAAAATGAACTGAAGTTCAGAAAAACAGTTAGCACATGAAATGGCCAAAAAGTACATTCATATGGTCTCAATAATAGATAAAGATTAAATATAGGAATAGGTAATTAACTAAAACTAATGAAATATTTGTATTTAAAAGGTAAATGTGGGCCGGGCGGTGGTGGCGCACGCCTTTAATCCCAGCAC
>CABHPQ010162261.1:15611-32135 GCA_902168405.1 Peromyscus aztecus
TAGTTAACCATGGAGGTCTGGAGGTCTTTACAGACAGACAGAAAAATGACAGAGCTGTGTAGGAAGAGGAAGTGATGTAGCTGGACAGAGAGCAAATCAGACGGCAGAACAGCAAGGCATATAGACATGGGTAGATAGGAAGTCACTCGCATTTGGAAGCTGCAGAGTTGGTGAGGTAAGGTTGGCTGGTGGCTTTCCCCATTTCCCTGATCTCTCTAAGGCTTTCACCCCTATATTTGGCACCGTGTTTTTTATTTAATAAGACCATTTAAAAATTTGTCTACACCTAACAGAAGAGAAATTCTAGTGGGAGATGTTTATAGATTATATTTGTTTGAAACTTGAAGTAACTGACAATAACAAAATGACCAAAATATACAAACATTCAAACACAATCCAAGATAGGTACTCTTGATCAATTGGCTCCATGATGAGTTTTGAAACAAGGACTATTTAAAAACAATTAATCTGGGGTGGGGGATTTAGCTCAGTGGTAGAGCGCTTGCCTAACAAGCGCAAGGCCCTGGGTTCGGTCCTCAGCTCTGGGGGAAAAAAAAATAAAAAAATAAAAACAATTAATCTAACATAACTAGTGCAAATTTAAGTTAGGCACGTTCATTGACATTATTTTAACAAGATACAATAATACCTCTAGGGCCAAAATTGTATCAGTATACCAATGGTTCTTAAGTTGGCTACATACTGGAGTCTCATCTGAAACTACCTAAGAAGTTGCTTCCTGAAGAGGAAACAAGGAGGGCCATACTAGTGCTGCAGAACAGGGGGCAGATGGCAATGTTTAATCAGCACAAATGAGGTGGACTTTATTAAGGTAATGAGAGGCAAAGTTCAAGTAGCAAGCAGGATGCCAGGTCCATTAAGACCTACGACAGTACACAGAGCACAGTGTTCTGAGGTAAAACAAATGAGCAGCCAACTAGAGAATTCTCAGTCTACACAACCAAAGGAAAACAAGAACAAGCATTCAGAGCTGAGCATGGCTGCCCCAGAAAGATGTCACATGTTTAGCTGCTTGAGAACTTAGGCCAGTTTTATACCTGAGCCTTACTCGCTGAAGGAAAACCCGGTTCTCACATATAAAAGACACTACAACACCACATTAAGTTTGTATGATTACAATTCTCCCAGTTTTACCAAAAGGGGCATCGTGGTTATTCAGAATGGAAAATGCTCAGGCATTTCCACAATGTAAGAGATAAGGTTTGATAGTTGAAAACTGCTACTGTGGCTACCTCCTTAGAGAGTATGGAAAAAGAGAAGAAACATGTTACACAGGAACCATGTAAAAACCTGGCAAGTAACCAAATGAGTGGTCATTTTTTTTTCTGATACCCAATTATGTTACTGGAATAAAAATACTTCAGAGATGGCAAAGACTCCATTCTGATTTCTTACTTTGAGGAGCAGGAACTACTATTACCAGGACTCTCCAACAGACTCATGAACTCTCTCCCTGAGCCACATAACTGTCAATTTACAGGCTGCCCTGCCTAAGGGACATGCTGGGGTAAGGATGGCACAGATATTGTAGGAGTGGCCAAGCAATGACTGGTCCAGCCTGAGACCCATGCAACTAGAGTGAGCCCACTCCTGACACTGACTGAAGTGTCAGGACCCAGGGACTGGATGGCTCAGAGACCTAAGATAGACCCAAACGTGACTGGAGGAAAAAATGTCAATGAAATGATGCCTAATATACACTCATAGATTGGTGCCTACCCAAATTGTCATCAGAAAGCCTTCATCCAGTAACTGGTGAAAACAGATGCAGAGACCCACAGCCAAACATTAGACTGAGCTCAAGGAATCCTGCTGAAGAGAGGAAGAAGGATTGTAAGAACAAGAGGAGTCAATGGCATCACAATAAAACCCACAGAATCAACTATCCTAGGCTCTTTGGAGCACACAGAGTGTGAACCGACAACCAGGGAGTCTGGTCAGTATGGGACTGACCTAGGCTCTCTATATATTGGACAGTTGTGTAGCTTGGTTTACTTGCAGGCCTTCTAACAGTGAGAACAGGGGCTGTCCCTAATGTTTTGGCTGGCTTTGGGAAACCTATTCCTCATACCGAATTGCCTTGCCCAGCCTTAATACAAAGGGAGATGCTTAGTCCTACAGCAACTTGATATGCCATGCTTTGTTAATATTCATGGGAAGCCTGCCCCTTCGTGAAGAGAAATGGAAGAGGAGTGGATGAGGGGTGGGGCAGAAGGGAGATGGGAAAGGATTGGGAGGAGAGGAAGGAGAGAAAATGTGGTCAGGAAGTAAAAAGAAGAAGGAGAAGGAGGAGGAGGAGGAATAGGAGAGGAGGAGGAGAAGAAGAAGAAGAAGGAGAAAGAAATATTGATATTGATTTAGGGGCAATGAAAAAAAGCTTGGGTTATTGATCACGGGTCTGTAAGGAAACATTTGAAGTTTGAGAGCAAAATGCATGGGAATGATCTCTGTGACTGGACATAAAATAGGAAGACATTTGTGTCATAAGTATAGAGCATATACAACCAGAAAAGGCTCTAAATAGCTCACAGACAATGACTCATTCGTTTACAGTCAGCCAACTTTTGCCATTTTCCACCCTAGTGATCTCATTTTAAAATGTTAAATGAAGTAACCATCAGAACAGAGGGGTAGAATTTATTCACATGCCCACTAGCATATGTCTCCATTCTCTGTTACTATTAAATGGTCAGTCTGCCATCTGAACATGGCAGCACAGTTTTATTCTAAATGGCATCCAAACTTTAGTACTACATGGAACCAACTACTTCACTTTGCAAAGGGTTATATTATTATCACATGTTTTAGTTACTTTTCTCATTCTTGTTGAATAAGTATCTCAAAAGAAGCCATGTAAGGAGGAACATGTTTGTTTTCATTCACAGTTTGAAGGCATGTGGCCCATTATGAAGATGGTAGAGGGTAGACACGGTAAAGGGTAGACATGGTAGAGGGTATCTCAAATCCAGATTAGAAGAAGATATAAGCTATAAATATCAGATCCTGCTCCCCACTTCTTCCAGATAAGCCACATCTCCAAACATTTCACAGGCTCTCAGTTCAACCAGTTGGGAAACAAATACATGAGCTTCTAGGGGACATTTTCTATTCCATCAGAATGCAATGACTAGTTTTATGTTAACCTGACATATGATAGAATCATCTGAGAGGATAGAACCTCAATTACGAAAATACCTCTATAAGATGGAGCTGTAGACAAGCCTGTAGAGCATTTTCTTAATTAGTTATTGATAGGAGAGGGCCTAACCTATTGTATATTGTCCCATGCCTGAGCTGGTGGTCCTGGGTTCTACAAGAAAGTTGATTGAGCAAGCCGTAAGGAGCAAGCCAGTAAGCAACAATCCTCCATGCCCTCTTCATCAGCTCCTGCCTGCAGGTCCATGTCCAGTTTGAGTTCCTGCTTTGGCTTCCCTCAATGGACTGTGACATAGACTATCTAAGCCAAATAAACCATTTCCTCCCAAGGTTGATTTTGGATATGTTTTTTTCATAAAAGCAATAGTAACCCTAACTAAGACACAGAATATATTCCATTTCTGAAATGCTTGAACCAACATCAGTATTTAAGAATTAAGAGATTTTTCTGATATTATATACCATACATTATATCCCATTAAGCAATATACTTATTACACAAGAAGGTGAACAGCAGACACACAGACTGGATATGTTACATCCAGTAACATATCACATCTGCTAATCAAGTAAAGAGCACATTTGAAAACACAGGGCAGGGCCAGCCATGAAGGAGATTTCATACATTCTAAAATATATTTTCATACTAAAGCAACTATTTTTTGTTATTGCCTTCTGTTGTTTTTGCTATTTTCATGTTAATTACCAAGCCCTAAGGTGTGGAAGTGAGTGAAGGCTCCCGTACCCTCAGTCTTAGTGGCCACTTGGAATGTTTGAAATTTTCCTCCTCAGAACTCTATGTGAGATGTGAATATCTAAGGCCACACTCTCTTCCCCTCCTTTCTTTTCTTTTTCAAAGCCTAAAACTCTCCCTGGGTCTACTTGAATTGAAATGATGTCCAGTGCTTAATTTCTTTAATAGAAGGCTTGTTTTCTTTCAGTAACTCAATAATAGGAAGCCAGAATTCTTTCTTAAGACCCTATCTGTTTGTCTATTGGTTTTCATGTGAGCAATCATACTGTGACTATTATCTCTCTGAATTATACTTGTCTGTTCATTCTTTATCTCTCCCAGTTGAATGAAAATTCCTTGGTGGTAGAAATAGTATATCCAAGGATGCATTGTACATATTATTTTGCACACAAAAGGCTCCCTAAATTCCTATTACTGGAAATAACACATTGAGTTAGCAATCTCATCATTCTGAGAATATAACTGATATGATCATGGTAGTCAGGGAGACAAGAGTTATTTGGACACAGTTTCAGAAATTTTAGTAAATGCTGCCTTTGGGCACATAGTGAAAGTATACAGTGGTGGGAAGCACATGGTGGAGTAAAGCTTTTCTCCTTTCAGTGGATAGAAAACAGAGAGAAAATGAAGGACTCCAGCCCTGCAGTCTCACAACAGAGCCAGAGACTGATGACTAAGCCCTCCGTGCATGGGGGTTTGGGAGGTGATGACCTGGACATGTCCTTCCTGAGGACTATCTCTCTCAGTGGCAGAAGGAGAGAGTAAGCTGCCAAGGGAGAGAGGCAATCAATAGTCCTACTCAACTGTAATATCCTATGAATTGTAACAAATAACAGCCAGTCAGAATGTTCCTCAAGGCACAGTAGTGGAACTGCTATCCTGGTGGTAACAAATTGCCACGTTACTGGACTTAAGGCATGTTCAAACAGGAGGAAGTTCATGGCTGGTGCTATAAACTTAGCCAACTTCCCAACTTCCATGGTAAAGCCATGGGATCTAGAGAACCTAATACAGCCATTTCCCCAAACCAATGTCACTTCTAGTTGCATTCTAAATACTTATCATTTGTGTCCACAAATAAATGTAGTTGCAGCCACTCATTAAATAAGCTTCTTGTTGAGTCAGATTGAGACCATTATAGAAAGCCAAAACTGGTTCAAATGCAGAGAACAACTGGCTGTAGAGTACCCATCCCCAGTTGAACACCTACAATGCATTTCCTATAACTAAAGCTTGGGGAATATCATAGAATGGGGGACTATAACAAGATCCAGAGCACCAAGACATTAAGATATGTGCCACAGATAGTATGAAAGAGAGAAAGGGAGAGAGAGAGAGAGAGAGAGAGAGAGAGAGAGAGAGAGAGAGAGAGAGAACACAAGGTCACAAAGTGAAGAGGAGGTATGTAGCTGTAAATTTTTCTGGTCCCACCTGGCCCCACGGTCCCACAGCCACTTATAAAATAATCACTCAAAGGCTTAATATTGATTGCAAATTGTATGGCCTAGGGCTCAAGCTTCTTACTAGCTAGCTCTTATAACTTAACTCAACCCATAACTATTAATCTGTGTACCACCACGTGTTCTGTGGCTTTACCTGCATCCCATTACATGTTGCTCCTTGGATGGTGGTTTTGGTGTTTCCCCCACTCTCCTTTCTTCTGTCACTCTTTCTCTTGCATTTTCCCTCCTGGCTCCATCCTGCCCTGCCATAGGCCAATGCAGCTTTATTTATTAGCCAGTGGGAGTAACACATATTCACAGCATACAGAAAGACATCCCATGGCAGGGGTAGATCTGGGAGGAGTTAGGGGAAGAAGTAGAAAGGGGATATGATGAAAATACATAGTATGAAATTCTGTACAAATTAATAAAAATATTATACTATTTAAAAATGATCCAAATCAAAATAGATTAGAATATGGGTGGTGGGACCTCTATTTATAATAAAAATGACTATTTAGGTAAATGTCTATCCACTTACAAAACAGAACACTAGGAAACCGTGTATATCATGTTTCTCAAGAAGCATAAGAAATGTCTGTTATACTCATTATCAAGTTATTTGTAAGTAAGATACTATTAAATGAAAGAAGTTATTCCCCAGTGAGGGGGAAAATAAGGTCTAAGATGATAATAATGGCTATCTCTGTATGGCTGAGTTAGAAGAGATACATCCTCATTAAAACACAATTTCTAAAATACCTATAACAATCAAGTTCCTTTGTGGTCTAAAACTCAGATTCTTTATCAGTTTACTAAGAAAAATTCTTCCCACAGTATTTCTTCTACTATACAATAATGTACTCACATGTTCAATGGATCACTACTTTCTGTACATGGTATTGCAGCTGGAATGGCAAGAAGAGAATAAAGGAAAAGTTTTTTTTTAAATAATCACTGAACATTAATGCAAGTAGCAGTGAGATTACCCTATCATCCTCTACTTCAATTGTTCCATGTCATCTGAAATTGCATGAACATTGCATTTCCCTGTGTGGAAAAAAAATGAACAGAAGAAAAATGAATAGAAAAAAAAATGAATGGAAATTTGGGGAGGAAGTCAACAGGCCTAAAGCCATTCTCAGATGTCTGATGTTTTCTGAAGCCTGGCAGATAGACACCTTCTTCGAGAACCAGGCCTCTAATATGGCAGAAAAGTGCTCCAACTCCTTCGCAAGCGGTGTTCAGTAGATGTGCTCATGCCATCGAGATCTGAATCCTTCACAGGAAAACTGAAGGAAGGTGAATGGCTGCCTTTACTAAGTATGCCTAAATTGTATTCTCAATTGAGATGCTTGGATTCCGTCTGTAGCATGAGAGGAGCTATTTCTCATCACACAGGTCCAATTCTATTTTAAAAGATGTCATTGCAACAAACATCTTTATACAACCAAAATACTTTCCGAGCCTGCAATCCTGAGATTTGCAATCACTTCTGGGGGGAAATAAGCTCAATATGCCAATAAAATGTGAAATCCTTTAGAGGTTATGGGCAGAGACTGAACATTGTATGATATTGCTGCGAGCATTCACACTATGTGGTGTGTGTTCTGTGTTGGAAGGAAATATTGGCCATGCAGTCCTCACCCACATTTATGAGCAGCTATTAGGGGAAGCACATCTTCCAATCTGAAATACAGAATATTAATCATTCTTCAGCACACTTAAGGATTTACTGTTTGAACTCCATTTTAAACCTTCTCCAGAGTAACAAAATTTGTAAATGGCCTTCCCAGTTCTGGAGCAGAGAAAAGGTCTGCAGAAAGATTCCATTCTGTCGCACGAAAAGCCATCTTCAGGTTGCTCTGCATCGTGTCCTTGCTTGTGCCCTGGCTTCACAGCATCTTAATCTCGATCACTGTCATTTAGAGAACATTTTGGTTGGTCACCTAAGGGATAGTAATCCATCTTTCAAGCCTCCCTGCCTGTCCCTGACCCGAGTTTTGTCATCAGAATGTGGCTATTTGGAAGGTAGGGGCATTATTTTGAAGCCACTTTTCAGCATTAATAAAGGAGTCTTTTTTGTCACTGAAGAATGCACACATTAGCAACCTGCACCTGAGTCCCGTCAGAACTCTGTGAGCTGTTTCCTCTGAGAAAAAGTCTATGTACCCCTCAGATGCACGGGTACATTGTTTTTGTGTTTAAAAAAAATCTTGAGGTTGTTCCAAGTCTACTACACCTTGTCATTTAATTATACCATGATTAGTTCCTTTCCTGGTGCTTAAATCAGTTGTTTGGCCTTGCTTCTAAGTCTCCAGTTTACTGCCAACAATCCCCACATTGCTGATTAGGAAGAACATATGAACACAAGCTCTTTTTACCTCTACCCACTACTGGTAACACTCAAGCCTCCACTGTGAAGGTGTTGCACAGTTGTGTGCTACTGTTTTCTCTTGCTTGACTGTTGAGAAAGTTATTGGAACTTGAAAAAAAATCGAAACTTCACTGCTATGAATACTGGTAAAAATTATTCTATTGGCCAGTTTCTATTTGTAGAATGTGTACTTCCTATAGAGTTCTAAGAAAGTTTGAAAGATAAATCAAAACCAAAACAGAGTAAATCTTCACTATCTACATGGAAGTTACAAACCAATGCAGTTTATAGACTGGGAAGAATACTAGCTTGGGGAGAAGAGTGTGTCAAAACCTATCATAGCCTCATAGGCTAAAGACTTTAGGTAAGTCCATTAAACTCTAGGAAACCATTCCTAACCACCTACCAATGTGCTATGCAACTGAGTAATCATGTCAGAATATGTATACATTATGTGTCCACTTCTAAAAAAAGTAGCTAATATAAAGTAATACAGTTCAAATGGTGGATTGAATGGAAAGTAATAGGTACAATTTACTGGAAACAACATATGTTGGAAAAATTTTCTAAATGCTTTGCTTATATTTCATCACCAGCAGAAACTGCTAAGGTATTATAATCATTGCCATAAAAAAGTTGAGAGGAATTTAGAAAATTTCCAAGGTAAATTTCTCATTGGTTCTAAATGCATAAGCTGTAACTCACGTTCACGTTTCTCTGGTGCCAGAAACCTGTGTGTGAGGGTAAAGCTGATGTTCTTCCTGGACCTGTCACCTCTTCAACCTGTTCCTTAACTCCTTCTCTCCAACCTATCTAAAGCCCTTCTTCTCCTTATATTTTCTTTTTATCCTACACATGTTCTCTTAAGCCACTTACCTAAGGACAGTTAACACAAAACAGGGTACCAGTGTGCCAGTGCTTATGATGGGGTTACATTCTGATTAAGCCCCTGTGAGTTTAAGTTCTGGTAATTCAAAAAGAATATCTCCCCGTAACTTCCCATTTATTACCATAAATGGGTAATACTGCTTGTCTGGTGTGTATTCCCTCGTAATTGCATGGCTCACAGGTTGTCATTCACTGCGGCTGCCCTGCATCTCCAGAGAATATGGTAATATACACTGCTAATTCAGAAAAAGATCAAAATTAAATTTCAAAGTATGGTTTCCATGTCTACAGCTTCAATACTACTGGGAAATCAAAAATTTTAGCCAATATATCATGAATTAGGTGCCACTTGTCTATGCATTATTAAACATCCACACTCACCATAACACTTAAGCAAAAAAAGAAAAGTTCCCCATACAATTAAAATACCCCATGTGCACTTCTCTAGAGCATCTTTTTCCTCTTCCCAGTAATATTTAAAATTGATTTTTGTAGTCCCTATCTCTGAATATTTATAAATATGAATATATCTTTTTCTTATTTTAGTAGTTGAGAATTGCACAGAATGCATTTTGAAAATGTTCTCAAACAATACAAGATATTGTTTTATATGAATTCACTTTCTAAAAGTGAAACTGTAATTTGTAGGTCTATTTTTCCTTTCATTGACTTGGAGGCTTTATCAATATTTATATATTTAGCTCTTGTTCACTTATACTTGAATTCTGTATAATATCTAATTACATGAATATCCCCAAACCAAGCATTCCTCTGTTCATGTACAGTAAGTTTCTCCTTTCTGCGTTACACATAATGCTAATACAAGCATCCTTGTACCTATTTGCAATAGCAGACTTGCTCAATTGTGTCGTCAACACATTCCTTCCTTCCCCATATTAGCCAGGTTGCTCTCCAAAGCACTGAACTAATTTATACTTTTGGGAATGCATAGAAATTTTAATTGTTTCTCATGTCTATGGAGCACTTAGTCCTCCAACTAAGTCTTTATCAATTATTAACCTGACGAACAAGAAATGGCATTGCATTAACTTTTCCTGGGGAGAGAGAGGAACAAATATCTACACAACTTTGACAGAGCACAAGTAAAAAGTCCAAAATAATGATGTCACCCCAATCCATCATGGGGAAACAATGAGTTAACTGGGATCACTTAGAGGAGCCTCAGTAAGAGGCTACTTACAAGAACTTCGGTGACCCCCTAACAGCTGCATGCCTAGAAAGTTTCACCTCAGCATGGGTGATTACTTCCCCACAGCTGCACAGATGTTGTCTTCTCTGACAGCTAAACTTCCTTTCTATATATACTTGAGCAATTCCAGAGACCATGTATAGTTGAAGCAGATTGCACACAGCTGAAAGGGATGTGCAAGGCAGTGCCTGGGATCTCCAGAATGTGAGGCTGTAATGACCCTCCCAAGCTCACCCTTCCTATAAGAGAATGTCAACAGATTAGACCTCAACTTCACTGAGGGTCTCTTAAGGGTAAATTTAGCTGTTCTGAGATGGCAATGGCTTTTTTTTTGTTCAGCAGACAGCATTCCACAGCAATAGTGTTTCCGTATAGTTATATATTGTACTTCTTCAACCACTAATGAAACTGAAATAATAATTTCCTTCATTTCTGTTTTCTAATCTATAAATGTACTATTGTTGTTCAGTTGCCCATTTCTGTGGTGATATATTGTGTATCAAATACAGCTTGCCTAAGGATCAGAGGACAGAGCCAGTCACTAGATTAAACATGGAGGCCAGGCAGTAGTGGCACACACATTTAACCCTAGCATTCAGAGATCCCTCTGGACTTCTGTGAGTTCAAAGTCACCATGGACTCCATGAGATTGATTCAGTCTAGGAGAGAAACAGAGCCAGGCAGTGGTGGCACACACCTTTAATCTCAGTACTTGGGTGTCACATGACTTTAATCCCAGAACTTGAGATCTCATGCCTTTGTTATCAGTATTTGGGAAGCACACACACCTTTAATACCAGCGCTAGGATGGTTGAGATAGGAAGTGAAATGGCTATGGGGAGAAAGGCATATAAGGCACGAGGAGACAGGAACTAAAGCTTTTCAGATGAGGACTCAGAGGCTTTCAGCCAGGGGATTCCTGAAGATAGGATCTCACCTTCCATTTGGCCTGAGGATTCGGTCGTGGTGAGAAGTTTCTCCAGTGGCTTGTTCCTTTGTCTCTCTGACCTTTCAGCATTTACCCCAATATCTGGCTCTGGGTGCTTTGGTTGGTTTTTTTGTTTTGTTTTGTTTTGTTTTTGTTGTTGTTGTTTTCATTTTAAGACAATTTAGCAATTTGTGCAATAGGTTTCTATCACTATACTATGTAAGTCAGCTTCAATGCATTTTCTTGTGCCCACTTCCCATCTCTCCCTAGAGTTGGGATGAAAGGCAAACAATATCATGCAGCGGGCCTACTGTCCATTCTTAGATGTGATTGTTTGTGGTATCCCACACTCAGCACTGGGCTTTTTGCTTGCTAGCCTAAAGCTTCTCGGACAAGCATTCTCTCAAGTAGAGATGGTTGATGGCTACAGCAAGTCATGTCTCCCATTTGGCCATACAATCACAAAGATAACAATGAACTCTATAAATTGTCCTGTATTATCAAGGCTTTTAGGTTATTGTGTTTCATACTTTCTACCTGCCAACACGTTTACAAAATAACTATCTGTTGGGTGCATGGTATAGACAACCGTAGGCTAAATTGTTTTGATTGTGTTTATGATAGGTGAAGCTGAGCTATGATGTTCAGTAGGCTAGACATAGTAAATGAATTTTTGACTTCTGATATTTTCAATCTACAATGTTTGTATTGGGACATAATCCCCTGATAAGTAGAGGAGACTCTTGATTATCAAATATTCTCATAGTGATCTCTCAGTTTATTACTTTGGCATCTATTTTGTGGATACCTACCTTCTCATTTTCTCAGAATTTTCTTCCTTTTTACAGGTACAGATGTTTATTTTTAAAACTTATACATTGCTTTTTTCTTTGCATGTTTGGTGTTTTCTGTTGGGAGAATTTTTAAGCTGAGTTGCTGAATTAATATAGCTATAATCCCATTTCACAAACCTGCACATAGAAGAGAAACTGAGATTCTAGAGGAAAGTTCAGGCTTCAGGATCCAAGGATAAAAGAGAAGCTGATCATGTAACAGAATTTTTAAAAACCAGGACTAGAATAATTTGAATTCTAAACTAATGAAGACATATTTGATTTTTAAATTTAAGGAAACATTAATGTAAATTAGAGGTAATTTTATTTCTGTTTTGAATTCAAGAAATTATTTCCAAAAGAAAATAAACAGTGTATTTCCATAGGTGAATTTTCTTCCAGGAAAAATTCATAAGCATTAAAATCTCTGCCCTTTATTATTTTAAGTTAATTCAACATTTTGCCACCATTAAAGATGATAATAATTTTCCCTGTTTTGGGAACAAAAACAACAACTATGTATTATTTTTCTGCATGAAAAAAATAATTATTTCCATCAAACAAGCTTTAATCTCAATCAGATGACAAGATGAAAAGTCTTGACACCTAGTGCTTGACAAGAGAAGCCGTAGTGATCTGGCAATGATTCACTATTCTAAATTATTTTTGCTACCCATCTCAATGTAGCATCACTTCTTCAGTGGATGTGGATTCTGATTTTGTTGCCTATTAAAACCAATTAGAAGTCATTAAAGCATCCTGGCTTCTATTTCTGTAAAGGGCCAAACTTCAGGATAATTTTCTTTTTCATTTATCTGATTAGAAAGTAAATCTGTCCACACACACACACACACACACACACACACACACACACACACGATATTTCCTGCCTCTATAGCATGAGATAAGGAGAAGTGAAATGTTAATCACCTTAGCCAGTGTGATTCAGCTATCAATACGGAGCAGCATGCTAAACTGAAAATCTAATGAGCTTAGCCATTTGCATTCTTGGCTCTACTATTCCAGTTCACCTGGAAAGCATTAACCTGTTTCAACCTGAAGTTCTTTGATTAAAAATGATATTTAAAGTGTAATACCTAACTTGTAGGACAGCATGAAAACTAAGTAAGATAGAGCACCTGTGGCCTCTCATCAATCCCCTTTCTCTGTAGAGGATCTGTGTACAGGAAAAAGTGGAAATAAACACACCATGCATACGTAAGTATACACTCATGTATGTTCATCCTCTTAGAAAGCAGCTTCACCAAAAAGTGGTTTATTAAATGCAGTAAGATTTAGGAGACAACTGATGAATAAACAGCTGAAATAACAACAGACCGTGAGTAAAAAGCATTCTTTGTGTAGCGAATGCTTACCCTGCTGCAAAGCATAGCATAGTAACCAGGATTGCTGCCTTGAGTTACAGTGAGAACTAGAGGGAGCCCTGTTAATTTAGTAGTGGTGATGTCACCTTAGGGGAGAAGCGAGACATTAAAAGGAGGGGATGAAGAGAAAGAGACAACAAGAAGAATTATCACTGTCTGTGGACAGTGAAGATGATCCAAATCACATTAGAGACTCAGGCTGTGACTGAGGATTACAACTGGATTTCAACTGCTTTAGTCTCTGAGGGCCACTGCATCTAAATAGTTATCTTTCACAATGCCTGATAGTGACTTTAACTGAAGGCTTTTTCAAATACCAGAAGAATGTATTTCAGAAGCTTGCACGATGAAAACCATGCATTCCTCACTGTGGTTGTCATGTTTGCAGCAGGATTACACAGACCAAAGTGTGTTAGTGGTGCATTAATAAAATAGAAGCATACTACATCTCCTTTCTTGAGGTTATGTAGAGGCACTTCCTCTGCTCACAAGTTCAGCTACACACATGCGACAAGCAGGTAACAAAATATGCAACTAGGGTGAGTATATGACATGACAGTGTAATGAAATAGACCAGAGTATCACTTCTACAGGAAAGCATTCAATTCAGTGTTGTAAAGTCCCACACTGCCCAAGCACAACTCACATATATATGTAATTTGTTAGAGAACAAACAGCTTTGAGTCTACTTGATCCAAACTGAGCTGGGCTTTTCTAGTCTTCAGGCTTCCCATCCTCCCTTTTCTTGCAATCATGTGTCCTTTTTTGAAATTGCTGGTTTTATTAACCTCATGTATATTTTTACTTTTTGCAGATGTGTGGAGTTTTTTGTTGTGCTTAAGTATTTTTGAGAACTTCATGCGTGCTTACTGTATCTACATCATTTCTCTCTCTCTCTCCTACAACCTAATTGCAAGGCAATCTGCCTCTGTGACTGAAAGAAAGATATCCACTCTATGGAGGATCTTTCTTCCATCATCCACAGACATTTGTGAACTATATGCAATTTCTATTTCTTTAGGCAATCCTTTTTTTCTGAAGCTAGGTCTCCATGTGTCTCTAAGTGTCATGTTTTCTAGTCTCTCAGTGCTACCAACATTGGAGCCATTTCACTAAGAATCTTTCCAATTGGTCATGACTTATACTCTACCAGCTCCTTTGATTCCACATGAGGTACAGATCTGCTTATCATGCACTGGTTGGGGTCCTCATTTTTTTTTGCATTCTTGAGCATAATAGTAAATCAAAATTTCAATAGTGAATCTGTGTTGGGTTCTCAGTTAAGTCATTGGCTTTTAGAAGCAGCAACCTATAACAAGCTGGGATCATTTCTAAGAGAGGAAACCAGATCTTCCAGGTTTTATAACAATTATTATTCCCCAAGGAAAAAGAAAAGTGTCTAGCCAAATTGAGCAACAGAGTTTTCCAAGCTCTCTTTGCTAATCTCTAGAGTCCCATATGAAAGCTAAGTATTTCTCTGTTACAAAACACACCTTTAACATCATAGAAACTGGTTATAGAAGTTTTTCACAATTTGAAGGGCCATTAATAAATATGTTTGTGAATATTAGAGGATTTTAGAAGTACATACCTCCCAGAATCCATTGTTTCTGGGTTTTACTTTTTATTTTAATCAGACTTTCTTGGGAAACTTTAATTTTCACGTCATCTAAAACATGAAATTTTCAAGAGATTAAACAATAAAGAAATTATATTTCCTTAAGTTTCTGAATGTAAAGAGGGAGAGCCGTAGGCCAACTGAGAAGCAGGAGTCCAGCAAAGTATACACAGCCCTCTCTGAGACCTGAGCGTTTTCACTGACAGTTTACTTGTAGGACATATCTTGGGATTTATTTCTATTATCTGTTAAAAAAGAAACTAAAGTAGAAAAGCAACAAACTCATGCTTCTTTCATAAACCGATGTCTAAATTTATATACAGCTACTAAAATTACAGAGCAACTCTGTGGAACCAAATAATTTAAGAATATCTTGTGTAATACATTATAATTTCATACACTGAGAAAACAGAGACAAAGTTAGGCCTGAAACAAACATTTCAACCATAGTCACTATTTTTTTCTGGTGTTTTGTTTTTGTACTTTCTTAGTATTTATTATGTTACTGTCCTATGGAGATAAATGAAGTTGAACTGTCCTTAAGTTGATAAACATAAAATTTTACAGGTTTTACTTTCTCATTAAAGATATTCTGCTGACTAGTTTTATGTCAACTTGACACATACTAGAGTCATTGCAAAAAGAAGCCACAACAAAAAAAAAAACATGTTCCCACCAGACTGAACTGAGGGCAAGACTGTGAGGCATTCTCTCGACTGATAATTGATGCAGAGGGTCTCAGCCTGCTGTCATGGTGTAACCCTTTGGCAGGTGGCCCCAGCTGGTGTAAGAAAGCAGGCTGAACAAACCAAGAGGAACAAGCCAGTAAGCAGCACTCCTCCACGGCCTCTGTTTGAATTTCAGCCTCCAGGTTTCTAGCTTAAGCTCCCCCTCTGACTATTCTGGATGATGAACTACAAGTTCTAAAATGAAATAATCTGTTTCTCTCCCCCTCAGCCCCCCCCCCAGCCCCAAGTTGCTTTTGGTCATGGTGTTTTATCACAGTAATAGAAACCCTAACTAAGGTAGAAATTGGTGTCAAGATCATAGATTATTGGTGTAACAAACCTGACCGTGTTTTGCAGAGACTTATAGAAGTTCACAACTTTGGTCTAAAAAAGTTGTGAGTGTTCAGATTTAATAAACTACTGTGGGAGCTTGGAAGATAATGCTAAGAGCAATGTAGATGATGGGCACCTGGCTTGTGAAGCTTAAAAGGGAAGTAAAAACTGCGCTAGGACTATGCGAGTAATATTTTGAATAAAGACTATAGGATCTGGGTCAGTTGGAGCTGAAGAACTGGCTGTCATTAAGAGACTAGAAACACAAAAGTGAAATATATGCTTTGCTGGGACAACCAATGTTGATTAACCAGAGCTGAGAAATTAGCAATGATTAAGAGACCAGAATCACTGAAGTGTAATCTTCTTGAAGTGTTTCCAAGCCCATTGTGAAAGGTTCAACCTCTAGATAGGTAGTCCCAAATGGTTTAAAAAAACAAACTGAGCAATCCACGAGGAACAAGACAAAAAGCAGCATTTCCTCCATAGTCTCTGCTTCAGTTCCTGCCTCTAAGTTACTGCCTTAAGTTCTTGTCCTGATTTCCATGCATGATGGACTAAAAGCTGTAAGATGAAATAAACCCTTTCCTCCCCAAGTTACTTTTGGTCATGGTGCTTCATCACAGCAACAAAAACCCTAACAAGACAGGTATTCAATTTCATTATACATTACTTCATTTTTGATCAATTACTTATAGAATTATACATACAGAGACTAAATAGAAAATAAAAATTTAAGTTTAGAAGCAAATATACTTTAAACTCACAACTACATCTAGCACAGCTCCTTCTAGTTCCTCATTAGAATGGAAATTATTTCAACATCACAGATTCAAACAACTAACAGCTAC
>CABHPQ010162261.1:32235-51842 GCA_902168405.1 Peromyscus aztecus
GCCTCACGGGACTGTTAGCCTCTCCTGCCTTTTCTCTCTTATACCAAATCATGAAAAAGCAACACCATCCCTGCCCAGCCCTCAGTTTTCTTCTTTCATCTCTCTTTTTTTGTCTTGTCTTTATCTATGTATTCATTCTTTCATTCAAAAAACATAAGCTGAGCACAGCAGGTGACTCTCTGGGTGCTGGGATGACAGCAGTATGTAACCAAGCCCCAGCTTTCCTCCAGATGTTGGTAGGAGAAGCTAGAAACACACTTGATCAGCGGACTTCAGCCAGAACTATGAAGGAACTAAAGACATTGCACTAAGAACAACAGGGCTACTAATGTGGACAGCATGGTCAAGGTAGGTCTGACAACATGCTATTCAGACAGACCAGAAGAAAATTCAGAGGCTGCCTTGGAATGAATTAGTGGTAAGAATTCAAGATTTTCAGACAGAAGAAAATTCTAAATGTTATTAGAATAGAAATGATTTGAGGTGCTTCAAACCGCCAAGAAGAAAAGAAGTATTATGGTTCAATAGGCAGCTGCCGAAGAAAGCAAAAGTTGAATCATATAGAAAAGTGTGAACTTGGCCAGGTGTGCTGTCTCACACCTGTAATTCCAGCATTCAGGAAGCAGAGGTGCCTGGGCTTAGAATGAAGCCTGTTTCAAAAAAAATAAATACAGATAAAATGTGTGAACTACTGTAAGAAATTCAGATTTCTATTCAAGCAAATGAAGCAGTTAAAGATGTTCAAGCTCGAGATCAATCATGATCATAATAAAGCTCCTGTTTATTGTGCCTGTTGGTATAGTAGAGAGACAAGTAAGCATTCAGTGCAGTTCTGATTTGTTTCTTTGGATAATAAATAGCCATAGTCTAATCCAAAATGAAAAATGTTCATTAAAACGGAAGCTTTCCACAAGTTTGTGTTTGTTTGTTTGTTTGTTTGTTTTATCATTGGCATTGCCTGATTTTTAATCCTTTCTAAACATTAGACTTATGGTTAATCTGCTGTGCCCAATAAGACAATCCTGTGAGCGTGATGGTTTTTCTATGACAAGGACCCTGGAAGTGTAAAGGAAGAAGTCATACTTCTCAAATTCTTCCTCGGACAGACACACTCTCAAAGGATGCAAAAACATATATCATCGGAACCTGCTGTTCAAAGTTGCCTGTTTACCTACTGAGTAACATCAGCAAGTGAGGCTGACACATCAATATTTTTGCAGAGTGTAGCAAAGAATGGTACCTGGATGGAAGGCTCAGAGGTTAAGAGTGTTCACTACTACTATTTGGTTCCCAGCATCTATATGGGAACAGCTCACAATGACCTGTAATGCATCCAATGCCTTCCTCTGGCCTCTACCAATGCAGGCGCACGCGTGCTCTCTCTCTCTCTCTCTCTCTCTCTCTCTCTCTCTCTCTCTCTCTCACACACACACACACACACACACACACACACACTTACACACTTCTTTATTTTATTTTTTTAAAGAATGTCAGTTACAGCTTTTTGGCTAGGGAAGGGAGCCTGTGTTTACTTTTCTTCTCAAACAAACTCAATGGTATTTCTGTTCTTTTTGTCTCATATTTTTGGGCACTTTTTTTTGTTTTATTTTATTAGTCTTTTGCTTAAGAAACATTTTGGTTTCTTAATTTGTGTTTCTGTGTTTTGTTTTTTCTATATATGTGAATTTTGTTTTGTGTTGCTGTTTGTCTTTTTAAAAAATACAGAAAGAAAGGTCATGGAGTTAGCTATGTAGAGAGGTTGAAAGAATCTGGGAGGAGTTCAGGGAGGGGATAAGAATGATCCAAATATACTGTATGAAAAACATTTTTTTCAATAAAAAAAACTATCAAGTTTGCCTTTGTAAGAAACTAGTGTGGTTAGAGCAGCCTGTAACACTGGCAGTTAATTTAGTGAGGTTTGAAACAGGAGCAGAATTTAGGACTTAGAGTAAGGAAATGAATGACGTGAATTTAATGAACACCTTGGGCAATTCCAGTCTATACTGAAGGGCTCCTCAGTTTCACTCTTCTGCTGTTATCTCTAAAGAATTTATTCACTTCATGATCTTTAAATGAGTCAAAATACAACCCAGAAGAAGTCAGATTTTAAACAGAAGAAGACCTAAAGGGACCTGGTATCTAAATGTAAATGAAAGCAAAAACACTACTGTGCTTTGAAAAAGTGTCAGACTCACATAAAACCAATATGGCTATTTCAGACCTTCTGCACATTATTCTCATTGTAATCTTATTGAAATATTGCAAAAAGATTAAAGTAGGACACAGATATGTGGAAGAAGGTATCTCCTCCCCACCTGCCATTTTCCTGCGCTTTTCCATCAACAATGAATGTCCAGGTGGCTTAATGAGTCAGGACCTCCTATTAAAGATTTTCATAGTCATCTGTGCCCTAAGGTTCATCAAAATATCTTGAGAATGATAACTATAAATAAAATAAAAATTTTAAGAAGTATGTACATACATATTTTTGTAAATATAAAAAATTAAAAAAGTTATTGAAGTAAAAATATTTACTTGATTTCTTTTTGATTGATCACACATACAAAATAAAACCTTGAATTTAGATTATGTTTTTCATTTATTATTTTAAGAGACTTCTGAGTCACTGTGCTAATGAGGCATCTTATTTTATTTAATACAGCATTATTGTATATATCTCCCATATGTGGAGGAGGTGCATACTTGCTGTGGCACATGTACACAGTTCAGAAGACAGCTTTGTGGCATTGGTTCTTTTCTTCCACCTTTAAGTAGGTTCCAGGATTAAATTAAGGTTGTCAAGTAAGTATACTGCTCATGGAGCCAGATCACTGGCCCTAGATTGTATTCTCGACTGTTTCCTAATACAGCCTAATCAGCAGATTTCTCATGTAAAATGATGTACATAATGTTAAGAGCATATAGTACATAAGAGATATCTGAGAATTGGCTATACTGCATTAAAGACTAGTCTGACCTCTGCAGTAGCTTGACCCAAGGTGCAGAACACAAGAATCTCCCACCTAAAATGCATTACTCAAACATACCTCCCAAGAAGTGGATTTATTCTAGTTGGCTTGAGGAAGCTCTGTGTTACTCTTGTTGTTGATGCTGTTTTCTCACAACTCCTTCCTTTATTTTTTTGTGTTATTCCCTTTCTCCAATGAAAAAACACTGAAGGCTTCTTTCCCACCTTTCCTTTCTTTGCTTATATTCCTCTTCTTGGGCAAAAGGTTGCACTAGGAGTGAACATGAGGTGATCTCTAAGGAATTGAGCTTGAATTCAAAGTAGGAGCAGTCTCCCAAAGCTTAAGCTGCAAGAAATGTCTGACTGTATATTGAAATCCATTAAAATAACACAACACCACTTACTGAATAGCCATAGTAAATTATGTTATACTGTCATGTTAGCAAACCAAATTTACCTTTAAAAAATAGTATGTAATAATTTCACTAATGCTGAGTTAACAGAGCCTGTATAATTAGGGTTCTAGTTTTTACAGAGTGGAAAGTGTGTTAATTCATTGCATATCCCAGCACATGAGAAAAGAAATCAGACAAGAACATGTTGAAAGACTGAGTACTGTATTAGAAGCTGCTGTGCATTTGCTTTTTAAGTTAGTCTCATATCCCTCACAAAACATTCTTACAAACAGGAGCTACTGGCCAATTGGGAGAGAAAATGAGAAAGGTAGTTAGCACACATGTGTTTAGGAAGATTCAAAGCTAGATCAAGCAGAGTCAACAAAAATACACATTTCAGACACTGAATCTCCTGTGCAAGTGTTGAGAATCAGGCCTAGTTAGAGCTGGTTAGGCCAAGAGGCTCTACCCTCCTAGTAGATGTCATTATCAGATAACAAGTTAATTATCAAGAGTATAGACTTCTTATCGAAAGCAAGTTTGTCCCTTTGTGGTTTGTTTTTCTGTTTATTTGGTTTTATGCTTGTTTTGTTTTCTCTTCCTGTACTGTCTTATTCTTCCACTTTCTACTCTGGAATGACATAGCAAAAAGGTCCTTACCAGATTCTGGCTACTAGATATTGAACTCCATTGTAAATGAAGGCTTTTCTCTGTCAGCCCCATCCTGCAGCCATTTGCAAATAACCACACAGAGGCTTATACTAATTATAAACACCTGGCTGATGCCTCAGGCTTATTACTAGTTATCTCTTACATTCAAATTAACCCATATTTCTTATCTATGCTTTGCCATGTGGTTTGTGGCTTGTCACTCATTTTCTATGTGTCTTGCTTCCTCTTCAGTTGGCTGGCATCTGCCTCACCTGCACTCTTCTTCATCTCCAGTTTGATTGTACTGCCTAACCTTATTCTGCCTTGCTATTGGCCAAAACTGCTTTATCTCTTAACCAATGAGAGCAACACATACTCACAGCATACAGAAAGACAACCCCACAGGACTTCATAGCATCCTGAAATGTAAGCAAAACATTATATTCTTTACAAACTAGACATTCACATTATAGTTTACTATGCTTTATCATATTATATCATATTGTTATATATTATAGAAGTATACAAATGACTGAGACAGTCAGCCTACCTTCCAAACAAAAGGCTCTTCTTCTAGGTGAAGTTGCCCAAATTAAAGGAGTTGGGGTGGGGGTAAAAGAACACAGAGCCATGTGGTCATTATAAATGTTCGTTTAGGCTGATCAGAGATTTTAAATGTATAAAGGGAAATTTTCAATTGGGGAAGGAGTGTAAGGAGAAAAGATGGGATTTATTATCATAATCTAGCTTTGCAGGAGTTGGAATAATACCCTTCAAATTATCCAGGTGTTATTCTCATAACCCATGACTATTTTAGAAATAACAAGACACTTTGTAATTGTAATCATATTTCTATTAAAATAGGGACATTGTCCTAGTTAATCTAGATGTATCTTTGTTATTTGTTTTTGAGTTGGGGCTAGGAAGATCTAGAGATGACAGTCATTTTTTGGTCATTTGACAACAGTTACTGGATGTGTCCCATGTGACAAGTGTCATGCTTCATGTCAGGACACAGTGATGAGGAGATCAAACTCAACACGTTCTTGAGAAGAACCCAGAGCTCAGTCACTTGAGGAAGCAAACACACCAAAATCACGCTGATAAATATCCACCAAGTTCAGTCAGCATTCTTCATGAAGATATGTTCCTCAGATAGAGTAAAGAGATGCAAAACACTATCTAGTTGACATCCCAAGGCAGAGTGTCAGTTTGGAGGGAGGGCACCTGTGGACCACAGCAGCACACAGGGCCGGGATGCAGGGCAGCTGCAGAGGGAGCAGAAAAGAGACTAAGGCTGAAAGCGTGCAGCCGAGGCGCTGCCCCTTCCTTCTGCAGAGAATGAGCACAACCCTCCCTTTAATTAATTGGGCATTAACATTTTTTACACAATCTGGAAAAAAAAAACATTACTTAAACGTTTCTGTGTTTGAAAAGCAGTTAGCTAAGTATTACAGTACTACTAATAAAAATAATTATGAGCCGGGCGGTGGTGGCGCACGCCTTTAATCCCAGCACTCGGGAGGCGGAGGCAGGCGGATCTCTGTGAGTTCGAGGCCAGCCTGGTCTCCAAAGCGAGTTCCAGGAAAGGAGTAAAGCTACACAGAGAAACCCTGTCTCGGGAAAAAAACCAAAAAAATAAAAAATAATTATGTTCCACTTAAAAAAACAAGCTTAGTTCTTTTCTTAATTTCATTCACACAGAAGGAAAGGGGCTTGTTTCGTTTGACATGAAGGTTGTACTTAAGTTAGACACAAACACATAATCTGAAAACATTATTTCCTTTATCTCAAAATACAAGTCACATATCTTTAAACTGAACAGAAAATATAAATTCCATCACCCTCAGAAGTGTGAGATAAATATAATTAGAGACAATAGCCAGAGAAATAAAAAATTATTTTTTTCATATTGTAAAGAAATACAAAGTATAGCACTTTAAATGAGAAATACAGGACTATCTGAAATCAGCTTAATACCAGAAAACAGAAGCCAGAACTGTTTGTTTAGACGTCGTTAGGGCAACAGCGATCAGTCTTACTCTTTGCCCAAACTTTAAATAAAATATAAACAGAATTCTGAAATCAGGTTAGCATCAGAAAATAGAAATCAGCACTGTTTGCTTAGACATCATTAGGACAATGGTGATCAGTCTTACTCTTTGCCCAAACTTTAAATAAAATATAAACAGAACTCTAGAAGAGGAGCTTCTGCTCCTGGAATTCATAAAAATTCAATATTAGAGATTTTCAACCCTAAGGGGGAAGGAGACTCTTCCTTTCATTTGATCTGAAGCTGCTTTATCTCCCAGTTGAACAATGTACATTAGGAAAAACAGCCACAACAAAGTAACAAAAAAAAAAAAAGAACAGTGCAGTGAAAAGGATAAATGTCGGGGAATGGCAGGGGTACACAAAAGGGAAATTTGCTGAGTAGGAGTACGAGGGCTCTGCGTTGCCCCTCCCCCCAAACAAAATACATAACCAAAACTGGATAGATCCCATGCTTACCACAGCATTTTAAAGATACTGTCTTTAAGGAATCTCTACTAAAGCCTAGTTTATTGTTTAAGTATAGATTTATAAAAAATTGGAGTTGAGAGGCCTTAAAGGTTTATGTCACCTACATAAGGTATCTTATCACGGCTCCTGAGTACTTAGCAAATATTCTATGCATGCTTCCCACATTCCTTCCACCTTAGGTGAGCCTTGTGAATAGGTCTAACAACTGGTCTATGAATGAGAGGGGCCTTTTGCTCCCCAGCTGAGTTCCTAAGGTCTAATATGTCTCCAGTCCCTTCCTTCTTAGTTTGTTAAGAGAGAGGCTTCTCAAGCAGTCTGGGCCCCTGACTGAGAGACTGCCCATGACTTCACAACCTTCAAAAGAGTCATGGATGACTAGGAAAGGATTATTGATTCTTTGAACTGCTAAGGTGCTGAGACTTTTCTGCTGTGGCAGCTAATGGTTTAACCTAAAACATACAGCATGAAATGTGCTCCTGGTATAATAACATATAAAGTATTTGATACTGGCCTACTAGCATAAGGCAAAATAATCTTGTCAGAGGCAGAAAAGATAAGACACAATTGTGAATAAGCAATGTATTTTGTAAGGTTGATAAAGTAGAAAAAGTACTATGTGCTCCCACACTTGTAGATTCAGGGACGACATCTCTGTTGTTTTCTACTGGGTGTGTCTGGTAGTATTTTCTGAAGCCATCTATAATTAGCACAGGAAGAACTAGCCAGCTTGAAAGCAGAACTTTAGGACTTGCGTGACTGAAAAAAAAAATGACAATTTTCAGATTCTAAATGTTAGCTATTAGCTCAAAATTGTCTTTGATATTCAAAAGCTAATACAGCTGATCTACACTGGATTAATAATGTTATCAGAGATCAGGTGGACACATGGCTAACACATCTTGTCAAGAAGCCCCTGTGGGCCAGCACTACATAGTAGAGAAAGTTATTTTAAGAAAGAAGGTTCCAGAATTTCAGCGAATGGTAGGGTTTAAATATACAGAGTGGTAGCTAAACTCAGAAAAAAAGTGAGCAGTGTATTAGAGAGTAAGTTGTGGCCCCAAGACAGTTGTTACCTTCACTAAATATGAAAGGACTTTGAAATTATCTGGCTCCTGTCAAGGTCTAGTGGAATAGGTAAAATTTGTGGGAAAAATGAAGAAAGACTAACAATATACAACTTATTTAAAAATAATTTGTGATAATGAACCAAATACCTAAGTCAGCAATGTTTATTCCTCCAACAAAAACAACAACAAAAATCATTCCTCAAATGTTTCCTGGCAGATTAATTGGTGAACAACAACAACAAAATGATCTTAGAGTAGAAGTCATAAATTAGAACCATCAATTATTTTATCAATGTCCTCCTCCTTAGAGGGTCTGCCATATTCCAGTGAAGGAGCAGATTCCACAAGCCGTGACCACCAGAGCACAAGGCATTCTGAGGACAAACAGCAGTGGACTGCCTCATTTTGCACCCTGACCTACAGAGATTCCCACTTCCACTATAAGTATAACACGCTCATTCCTGCTCAGGGCCCTCAATGCCTCACTCTTTGGCAGCATTAACATGGAAACTCTCGCGTGTAAATCCAGCTGATGTGACGAGAACTCTTGTATGCAGTTCTGAACTTTCAATACAAATAAATACCTGTGAAGTAAACAGAAAAGTTGTCTGTTTTCCATTGTCTTAGTCACTGTTCTATTGCGGTGAAGAGACACCATGACCACAGCAACTGTTAGGAAAGAAAGCATTTAGTTGGGGCTTACTTGCAGTTTCAGAGATTTAGTCCATTAGCCTCATAGCGGGGAACATCGTGGCATGCAGTTGGACATGGTGCTCAAGATGGAGTTGAGCATTCTATATTCAGAGCCACAGGTAGTGGAAAGAGAGACACTGGGTCTTGCTTGGACTTTTGAAACCTCAAAGCCTACCTGTAGTGATGTACTTCTTCCAACAAGGCACGCCTACTAATCCTTTTCAAGTAGTGCTCCTCCCTGATGACTAAGCATTCAAATATAGAAGCTTATGGGGGTCATTCTTTTTTTTTTTAAGTGTAGCTGATTTTATTAATAAGAACCAAAAAAATATTTAATGTTGATATTGTAACATTTAGAGTTTAATACAGAAAATTTTAATTTCAAAATCTTTTCTCTGCCACTTTTTAAACTATTTGTTTAAGAAGTATTTTATATTTCCAAAACTACCAGTTTCAAATGCTTGTCAAGAATTGTGAAATTGAGGTTTCCTGTCTCTTCAGACTCTACATTTTTATTGTTGTCAGACTTGTTGTCCTGCCCCTGAATGTTAAAAGTTGATTTTTTTGTTGTTGCTGTTTTTTGTTGTTGTTTGGTTTTTTTTGAGACAGGGTCTCACTGTGTAGCCCAAGCTATCCTGGAACCCGATCTGCGACCAGGCTGGCCTCGAACTCACAGAGATCCACCTGCCTCTGCCCCCCAAGAGCTGGGATTAAAGGCATGTGCCACCACCACCCAGCTTATCCACACTATTGTAGCCGTATTTCTACATAAAATTCATACAGGTAAAAGACAGTCACACTGTCAACAAAGACAGACACCAGGAGGCATGAAAGAGTCATTGTTTCTCAGTTCTTAAATTCCACAGGGAAGACCTGACTGGTTCCTTCCTTACAACTCCAGACCAGATAAAGAGTTCCCATGATGCTTCTGGCTATCCAGTTCTTCTTTCTTTGGAAGGAAACATCCTGGCTTGGGGACCGAGAATGTTCTATTTGCCTCCTGACTATATGATATTAAGGACCCACAAATTCCTCTTCTTATTCTAGGCTTTCTCTGTCTATTTAAGATCAGGTTGACTGCGTCTCTGTCTTTAAATGTCTTAAGTCACATATGAATTAATTGAGATTCAAGTTATTAGGTAAAAGTTACATTTAAAAATATTTTTAAATGTATTTTTTGACCATTCCATATGATATATTTTGATCTTTTTTTTTTTCATTTCCCCCAATTTCTCCCAGATCCTCCCCCACCTCCCTACTCACACAAAGTCATGTGTTTTCTCTCAAAAAAAGAAAGAACGAGAAGGAAAAAAGCAGAACCAAGCATGGTGATCCATGCTTTGATCCCATCACTCATGAGGCAGAGATATGTGGATCTCTGTGAGTCCAAGGCCAACCTGGACTACATAACAAGTTCCAGGCCAGCCAACCAAGGCTGTATAGGCAGACCTTGCCTCAAACAAGCAAACAAAAACAAAAAAGCAAACACACACAATTAAAAAAAAATAAGTCTGATTTGTATTGTCAGACTACTTCTGAGCATGGAGCCTGCCCTGGAGTGTGGTTGATATTCCCAGTGTCACTTTGTTGAAGAAAATTGATTCCCCCTTCTCCTCGAGGTGAAAGTAAAAATAAAAATCATATAAATGCTAAATATATTATGCAGTCTACTTGAGTTTCAGTTTCAGCTGTGAAAAGGGTCCTATTGCTTAATTAAAGGCACTCTGGGTTACCATTTCATATCTTTCTGCTGGTTTAACACAAAAATTTATAAATATACATGTGCTTTAGTCTTTGAATCATAATGTCCTCGATTAAATGAGTCTCACCATTTTGCACGTCAAATATTAAGAGGTAGCTTCCCGGGATGACTCTGATTGTTCTTTCATAATGTTCCAGTCAGGACTGAGATGAGCTGAAGGACTGACCGGGGCTATAAGATTGGATTTCAAGGTAGACAACTCACACATTGGCAAGATATTGGTTATTGACAGGAAGCTTCAGCTGATTCTCATATTTCCCTCTCCATACCCACGTGTTCTCATGATATGGCAGGCAGCTTTCCCAAATGACCCCAAACATAACATAGGAACTAAAATATTATATAAGATATAGCCATTTTATAATATCTTTTCTGTAACAAGCTATTTGCAATTGGTTATGAGTGCTATGCCAGAAAATATTTGAAAACTAAATATCTGATAAGAAACTGATATCCAATATATGTCAAACACAATTCAGTAGCAAAAAAACATTAATAATCTGATTTTTTAAATGAGCCAAAGAGCTGGACACCAAAAAATAAATATATACAAAGTAAAAGTAAGTATCTAAAATATGATCTATGTCATCCTCATGAAGAAAATAACACCACAATGAGATAATACCTTTTACCTACTAGATGACAATTATCAATAAACAAGAAAAACATTAGAAATAACTGAGCTCCCTTGTTAGTTATCACATGGTTCATAATAGCCAGCAAACACAAGCAAACTGTTTGATCCTTGTATTCTTCTATTTTATATTTTCCTTTGTTATATCATTCAGCCATTCCATTTAAAATACTTTTCCAATATATGTAAACACTGAAAAAATACTTTAAATATTTTCTTTGCTTGTTGCTGAGCTTATATAATAATGCACTCCAAGTAGCTATGAACCTTGTTTTTTATTTTTACTAAACCTTGTGTTTTAATATTGACCTGTCTTTTTGTAGATCTTCTTATCACTCAATTTCATCTAAACACAGTATTTTATTGTGTGGATAGAGCAATCTACTTTTTCTCTGGTCAGTGAACACTTAACTTAGATACACTTATTTTTACAATCTCAAACAATAGTACCCGAAATGTCCTAGAATATTCTAGGAATAACTAGGTCAAAACATCATTTATAGAATTAACAACAACAACAACCACAAGATGAACTTGGTCTACTTTGGTTTCTGTTGTTGCGATCAACACCCTGACCAAAGCAGCTTGACTTTGGCTTAAGGTTTATAGTCCTTCACAGAAGAATGTCAGGGCAGGAACTGAACCAGATATCTTGGAGGAACATGGCTTATTGTTTTGCCCTCCAGGGCTTGCTCAGCCTGATTACTTATACACCCCAGGGCCGCATGCCTATGGGTGGCATTACTCATAGAGGGCTGGTTTCTGCGACATCAACCTTTAATCAAGAAAATACCTCCACAGACAACTCTGATGGAGGCAATTTCTTCTTTGAGGTCCTTCCTTCCCAAGTGACACAAGTTTGTATCAAGTCTACAAAAACTAACCATCACAGGACTTGAAATAAAATTTTGTGAAACCTCCTATAGAGGGACTGGTGAGATAGCCCCGTGGCTAAGAGCACTTGTTGCTCTTGCAAAGGTTCTATTCAGAGCACCCACGCTTTAGGCTCACCACTGACTGTAACTCCAGTTCCAGAGAACCCGGTGCCCTCTGCGGAAGTGGGCTGATGCACACATGTGGTGCACAGACATGTAATCAGGCACATACCCATAGAATGAAATAAATACACTAAAAATTTTAAACCTACTATAGATAAATTTAAGTACTATATGTTTAATACTTTACTCTGTCCTGTTTTCATAATGGCAATACCTACTAAGTTATATCCCTTCCCACAGTATCATAATCACACTGCAGGGATTAATTTAAAGGAACAAGAAGTCAGCATGTTGAAGCTGTGTCCGCATGTCCTTAGTCATGATGCCATTATTGCTAAATAATCAAGTGGAATCATGCTAAATTTTATCATTGGATGTACAGATAAAGTGTAGTACATATACAAAGAATAATATTGTTAGAATATGTCATTTGAAAAAAAAAAAAACATCAGTGAGTTTGTAGGCCATTACGCTAAGTAAAATAAGCCTGGCATCAAAATGCAAGTAATAGAATCTTACTTATATAAGGGATCCCAAAGAAGATCATCTCCAAGAAGCTGAGATCACACTGGTAGTTACTAGAGACTAGGGTAGGGGAAATATGTACATACATGAGGCTATGAACTTGACACAATGAACAAGCTTGGTAGATGTACTAGACACTGTGGTGACTATAGTCAACAAAACAACAAGTACTATGTTCATAGAAATGATTAAGAATACAGTTACCTACTAAAAATTAAGTACCTCATCATAAAACATATCAATAGATACATTAACTCATGTGATTTATCTACCAACAACATATGCACATATTAAAACATCATTCTGTATACCATTAAACATTGAATTTTGTCAGCTAAAAACACATTCAGGAAAAAACACATTTTACTACAGTAAAAACAAAACCAGCATTATTAATCAAGTAGGAAATAAAAAAATGCACAAAAATCTTTAAGTTCTCCATAAACAAATTGTTGTTTCAGTAAAAGTATTGCCTAGTTTTCAAAGAAACATTAATATATATAATGATAAAATATTTTTTAAAAACTAAGAATAATTCAAGCAATCTTAACAAATAATAAAAACATGTCTGGGGCTTTGGCTGACAAGACATAATCAAATGTATAACTATCTGGTTTGTTTATGTGTGGTGCACACTTTTTTAGTTGAATACTTGTGTCTTTCTGACAAGACCAATATCAAATGTATGTAGACATAGGTAATCTCATCATGCGTCCAAACTGCAGCAAATAATGTTCAAACAACATCATTAGCATTTAATTTTCCTCCCTGCAACTAAATAATTACAGTAAATTTTCAAACTAATTAGGTGCATGAATCCTAATGATTATTGTCAGGGATGTTTGTTTGGTTCACAGTAATTGACTGATGGTTTGAAGTCTCCATAGACTTGTCAAATCAGTTCTCCAGGGCCACTGTCAGCTTCAAGCTATGTGGCCTGGGACAACTGAATGACTTTGATCACACTCCTGGAGAATGCGGTGTCAAGAACAAAGCCTGGTGTCTCTACAAATGATGCCAGACTTACGGGGAGTTCCAGCTCCTCACCTACCCCATGCTTCATATTTTCCTACCATCACCAGACCAGAGTTTGTAATGAAATATTCCTATTTCTCCTGTGGCCAAACGAAAATTCAATATGGCTGCTTAATAAAAATCAAGAAAACACATCAATTCATACTAAGCAAAACTTTCAGACAGTTTCAAATTCTTAAATGTATAAATATGCTTGAATATTTCATATGTCCACCTGGCTACATGAGGGACATTTCAATGTTCTATTTAATTCATTATTCACTTTACAACTTATAGTTTCTGATATCATTTGTGCTTTTGCAAAAGAATTACTTTTAAAATTTTATTTAGTTACTTCCTCCGGGAAGCTTTATCTAACTCCCTGAGTAAGACAACGTCTGCTCTTTGTATGATACCAATATTCACAATGACCATCTCTCCTCACTCTTCCAAGTCTCCTTGTACCAAAGTGTTCACACGTCCATCTTTCCTTAGTGATTTCAGTCACTTGTGAACTCGGAGGGGTCCTTGTCACTTGTGCCCTGGCCAAATAAGGAAGGTAGGCACCTTCTTCCCAAGGAGAATGACATTATGCTCTTTTCTCCTTGACCACAACTGATCTATTTCCTTTCACCATCACATCCTACACAAACTCCTCCTCATTTCCTAAATTATCTTCAAAGTATTTTTTCCTTAGAAAATCACTGTATGATCTTCTGCTCAAATCAAATCATGGTGATAATTTCTCTACACTGTGTCTATCTAGTAGTTCCTATGAGCCAAATGGTATGCACTGTGCTAGGAAATTGAGATGTACCTTCAAAAGGTCATTATCTGTTCATAAAGAATTTGAAAACTAGTCATATATAATTTCAAAATAGATTGTTATAAACCAATGCAGTCAGTGCTATAAAATGGAAAGGATTGGGGTTATCTAGTTGCACATATTTAGAACTTGGCTCTCACTAGTTGAAGAAGGATTCAAAGAAAAAGACAGTTTAAGCTTAACTTATTGATAGATTTAGCCAGAAAAGAAGACAGAAAGCAAATCTTAGTTTTAGCTTAATGTGTTTGGAGCACTGGGTACCAACTATAAAAGAAAAAGAGGAAGCTGGAAAATTAGTCAGAGGAATAATACACTTGCATGTAGTCTTAAGAGATGCATACCTTTCCCCAAATATTGGTATAAAAACAACATTTAAACAAAGGTAAGATATAATCAAATTTAGCATGAGGAAGGCTGCTGTGGGATGTTCTGTATGGCAAATGTGTTGCTAATAAAAGACTGATTGGCAGTGGCTAGGCAGGAAGTATAGGCGGGGCTAACAGAGAGAATTAAAAGAACAGTAAGGCAGAGGCAGTCACTGACTGCCAGCCGCCACCAGGACAAGCAGCTTGTAAAGATGCTGGTAAGCCATGAGCCATGTGGCAAGATATAGATTTATAGAAATGGATTGATATAAGCTATAAGGACAGTTAGCAAGAAGCCTGCCACGGCCATACAGTTTGTAAGCAATGTAAGTCTCTGTGTTTACTTGGTTGGGTCTGAGCGGCTGTGGGACTGGCAGGTGAAAGAGATTTATCCTGACCGTGGGCCAGGCAGGAAAACTTAAGCCACAGAAGGCCATGCCAGCTAAGAGGGAGAACTGATTTGGAAGTGGGGAAATTTTAAATAAATAAACTAGTATATTCAAATCCTTAGGCAGGGTATCATTCTGTAACACAGATCACAATTCTGCATTGAAGAATTATGGGAAATAGAGAAAATTTGACTAATATCAGTAAAATGTGTTAAATCAAGTGAGGACTCAGTAGAACAGATACATTAAGGATAATTCCCTGTTTGTTCTATAGGTCACTAAGAGGACTTCTCTAGGCTCAAAAGATGTTCATGGTATGTAGAGAACACACAGGCATGCCTAGCAGGTGAATATGTCTCTAATTCAACAACAAAGAAATATTAGATTAGAAGTTATCCTCTTGTAACTGATCATTGAAATCTTAACAGTAGAAAGTTTAATTCAAAATCTATCTGAAAAATTAAAAAAGGGAAAGAACAAATATGGGATCTTAGTCATCTATAAACATGTCAGGGGTAACCACTGGAAGAAAACATAAAAACCTGTGAATAATAATAAAAACAATAGACAACAAAAGCCATAAAAAGACCACTGATGAGTGTTTAAAACTGTAGATGCTTAGGGAGGAGAGATCCATTAAATCTGGCAAAATGATTAAAACTTATGTCAGTGTCAGAAAAGACATTCTCAGCAGGTAAGGCCTCACAGCCCAGATTATCAAGGCATGAAGAGCAGGCATTTGAATTAAGAATCATGCTGAAAAGAGAGAGAGATACAAGGACAGTAGTTTGAGCAGTTAAATCACACTTATTTTTAACAGCCTTGAAAAGGGGCTAAAATTACAACCAAAATTAGTAATTAAGAAAATACAGAAGATAATGAGATGAAAACTTTGTGAACATGACAGGAATAGAGATATTGGTATATTAAGAGTTTGCTGTGACTGCTATAACTAACTGCCAAACTTGGTACTATACAACAGAAAATTATACATCTAGAAGTCAAAGCTTAAGACAGATTTCATAGAGCTGAAATTTAGCTGCCAACAAAGCTGCATTCTTTTCTGGAGACTATGAATCAATTTTGTGTTATTCCTTTTTTACATTTTCATTTGTGTGTGCCTGTGAATGCATGAAATGGTTGGAGAACAAAGAACAACTTGTGGGAATTGATTCTTTCCTAAGTTCCAGGGACAGAATGCAGGTTGCCAGGTTTTAAAGCAAGTCACTTTATCTGCTCAGCCATTTTAATGGTTCCTGTTTTGTGACTTTCAAAACTTGTTGGCACCACCAGCCTTCCTTAGTTTGCAGCTTTCTTGTCCATATTCAAGCTCATCAATATACATCTTCAAATTTTCCTCTCCTTCTGTGACACACTACTTTTCTCCAAATCCTTTTCATTGTTCCATCAAGTTTTAAGATATTAAATATTGAAAGTTCAGATCTGTGTAAATGGCAATCAGTAAAGTCATTGCTGTGCAAACATGAAGACCTGAGATCTCTAGCATCTGCATAAAAGCCAATGCACATCTATAACTCTACCATGGTGGAGAGTGGCAAGAGATAGACCCTAGAGATTGATTGACAGCCACAGTCCATGAAAGAGCTTGTGTCAACACATAACATGGAGAGTGATAAAAGAAGGCACTCCACATCAATCTCTGCCCCCATACTTGCATAAACCAGCATGTGGAAATACATACAGACATTCATACAAATGAGCGTGTACATTCAACACACACACAAAGAATTAAACATCTCTTTAAGACCATTATTCTGCCACACAGGACAAAGATGGAAAGATAAGGAAGGCTAGAAGAAGACAGTGTCTTAGTTCCTTTTCTATTGTCATGATAAGAAACCAAAACCAAGACAGCTTAAAAGAAAGTCTTTAATATGGTGTTTAAGATTTCAGGAGTCCATGACCAACATTATTGGGTGTGTGAGAGCAGACAGGCCAGCATGGCACTGGAGCAATAGCTGAGAGCTTACATCTTGAAACAGAACCAAGAAGCAGAGAGAGTTAACCAAGAAGCAGAGTGAGCATGTGCCCTTGTGGTATGATTGAGCATTCTTTGGGTATATGCCCAAGTGTGGTATAGCTGGGTCTTGGGGGAGATTGATTCCCAATTTTCTAAGAAAGCGCCATATTGATTTCCAAAGTGGTTGTACAAGCTTGCATTCCCACCAGCAGTGGAGGAGAGTTCCCCTACCTCCACATCCTCGCCAGCATAAGCTGTCTTCAGTGTTTTTGATCTTAGCCATTCTGACAGGTGTAAGGTGGTATCTCAGAGTCATTTTGATTTGCATTTTCCTGATGATTAGGGATGTTGAGCAATAAAATCAGTAGCTCTCCTATATACAATTGACAAACAGGCTGAGAAGGAAATCAGAGATTCATCACCTTTTACAATAGCCACAAAAGATATAAAATACCTTGGGGTAACACTAACCAAGCAAGTGAAGGACCTATATGACAAGAACTTTAAGTCTCTGAAAAAAGAAATTGAAGAAGATGTCAGAAAATGGAAAGATCTCCCATGGTAATGGATAGGAAGGAGTAACATAGTAAAAATGACAATCTTACCAAAAGCAATCTACAGATTCAATGCAATCCCCATCAAAATACCAACACAATTCTTCACAGACCTGGAAAGAATAATACTCAGCTTCATATGGAAAAACAAAAAACCCAGGATAGCCAAAAGAATCCTGTACAATAAAACAACCACTGGAGGCATCACGATCCCTGACCTCAAGCTCTACTATAGAGCTACAGTAATAAAAACAGCTTGGTACTGGCATAAAAACTGACATGTAGACCAATGGAATGGAATTGAAGACCCTGACATTAATCCGCACATCTATGAACATATAATTTTTGACAAAGAAGCCAAAACTATACAATGGAAAAAAGAAAGCATCTTCAACAAATGGTGCTGGCATAACTGGATATCAATGTGTAGAAGGCTGCAAATAGATCCATATCTGTCACTGTGCACAAAACTTAAGTCCAAGTGGATCAAAGACCTCAACATAAATCCAGTTACTCTGAACCTACTAGAAGAGAAAGTAGGAAGTAGTCTTGAACGCATTGGCATAGGAGATCACTTCCTAAATATAACACCAGTAGCACAGACACTGAGAGAAACAATCAATCAATGGGACCTCTTGAAACTGAGAAGCTTTTGTAGAACAAAGGATACGGTCAACAAGGCAAAGTGACAGCCTACAGAATGGGAAAAGGTCTTCACCAATCCCACATCTGACAGAGGACTGATATCCAGAATATATAAAGAACTCAAGAAATTAGACATCAAAATGCCCAACAGTCCAATTAAGAAATAGGCTATAGAGGTAAACAGAGAATTCTCAACAGAGGAATTTCAAATGGCTGAAAGACATTTAAGGAATTGAACTATATTCTTATACAGCACACCGACCAGACCAAAGACCATAATGTATGTCCATAATGTATTTTCAAACTTCTAGAAGAAATCCAAAGGAAAATCCTTCAAGATATTGGCTTAGATAAGATTTCTTGAGGTGTAGGACTCAAACAGCCCAAGAAACAAAGGCAAGAATTGATTGGTAGGATTATAGGAAATTATGAACATTCTGCTCAGCAAAGGAAACAATCAATAGAGATGAAGAGATGGCCTATATAATGAGGCAAAACCTTTGCCAGGTATTCACCTGACACTTACAGAAACATAAAAAAAAATAATGACAACTACCATCAGATGAACAAATAATCCAATTAATAATGGACAAATGTTCTAGAAAGACACTTCTCAAAAGAACATCAAATGCCATATATTCTGTGAACTTAACATGGTTACCAACCAATGTAAATTGAAACTACATTGAGAGTTTATCTTACACCCATCAAAAAGAGTTTTTTTTTTCAATAAGGCAAAACATAAGGGAAATAGGTATCTTCAGACCTTCACTGTTGCTACTTTCCTTCAGTTCCAACCCCCAGGCACATCCTCAGCTCTTCAGCAAACCACCTTCTGTGGCCTCTTCTTTCTCTATGCCCCCACCTCTAGTAGATCCCATAGATCTTTTCCTACAGCTTCCCTCAGCACCCCATCCATTGTCTCTGCTGCCACCTTCCACTGGCCAGGCAAGCAGGTGGGAGATCTTCAGATCTTCACTCTCCGTCCTCCAAACCCAATCTCCAGGTCTCATCCCCAACTGTGTAGCAGACCACAGCCTATGGCCTCTTCTCCCTCTGGACTCCAGTTCCCAAGAGACTAAGCATATCCTGGCAGTACACTCTGCTTTCCTCCCTCCATGCATCACCCCACCCCTCCTTCCAGCCTATACCCTGCCCTAAGTGTCAGCTGCAAATACCAAGAAACACACTCTTACTGGAACTTATATATTGCCCAGAGTCCAGGGAAGACACTATGTCTGGTATGGGATATCTGAGGGAAAAAAATCTACATACACTATGCTCTTATGTGTGTTAACTTTATTTCTCTAAGACAAAATTTTATCTTTACAGCTACAGCTCCACCAGGCTTTCAAGGCAGGAATAAATCTAGATACACCAAGCTCTTTGTCCATTTACTTTATTTCTCTGGGATGAAATCCTGTACATAGCTTCAGTTCCATCCTAACACTCAGTTTCACTTGGTTCTCTTTTACTGTCATCTCATAGTCCTGCTTACAACTAAGCTCCTATGCTTCTAGGCTCATCTTCTTCCTCTGTTTCTTCACCTTCCATCTCTACTTGCTCTCTACTCCTGGCTCTGATGAACCCTAGGAACCAGGGGCTCAGAGGCAGAAG
>CABHPQ010162262.1:0-36256 GCA_902168405.1 Peromyscus aztecus
GAATTGTGGTCTGTGGGCACCAGGTATTACTAAAGGGTCGCTTTTGAGGTACTGTACCAGAGGCAGGCTACGTCAAGGAAGACCCCTGGAAGCCTTCATTGTTCCCTTCTGGTTTTGAGGCTCTTTATGGGAATCAAAATGGTGAGACCTGATTCTGGGCCCTCCACTCCTGTGACTTTCAGCATCCTCGTTTTCTTCTTCCATTGGTTAACTGGCCCTGCAGAGAGCCAGCCCTCTCAACCACGTCCAGGCTAAATAAATCCAGGAACGATTTGGCGCACAGTCCCAAGCGATTCACACAAAGCACTGGCCTTTGGAGAGAAGTCCGTAAGACAAGATGGGAGGGCCTCAGCTTCCCCAAGGCAGACTAGGCTCAGCAATGTGGAGAGGGCTTCCAACTTTCTCCACCACCCTAGCCTTTTCCTCTAACCAGCTAGTGCCACTGAGTGTGCTACCAATCTAAGAAAAGTGGCTGGACAGGGCAGGAATGAGGTTAGACCTGAGCAACCTAATGACCTAGAGAGCAGGAGTCTCACTACCCTGGGGTCAACGTGCTGTTCAGAAAGCAAGAGGAAGAGGGGCCCCGATGATACTGGGACGGTCAATCCAGTGGTCTGGCTACCCAAATGGGCATGAGGCCAAGTCGAGGAGGTTCATTCAGATTAGGATAAAGTTTAGGGTTGTGTGGTCTTGTGTCTCCTACTTGTGAGTCTCAGGCTCAAACTCAGGTTTGATCAGGTTGGGTGGTCAGTACTCAGCCACTGAGCCATCTCACCAGTCCAAATTCTGGTTTTTAAAGTTGCTTTTCTGGGCTGAAGAGATGGTTTAGCAGTTAAGAACATTGGCTGTTCTTCCAAAACACCCAAATTCTATTTCTGGCACCCACATGGCTGCTCACAACTATCTGTCACTCCAGTTCCAGGGAATCTGACATCCTCTTCTAGTCACCCTGGGCACCAAGCATGCACATGGTACAGACAAATGCACGCAGGCAAAACACTCATACACATAAAACAAAAATGTAAAAAACTTAAAAATCTGGGCACGGTGGCTTACACCTTTAATCTCAGCACTCTGGGGAGGTAGAGGCAGGTGGATTTCTATGAGTTGCAGACCAGCCTGTTCTATAGAGGGAGTTCCAGGCTAGCCAGGCTACACAGGGAGACTGTCTCAAACACTCCCAAGCAATAAATAAAGTTTAAAAAAATTAAAAAGCTGTTTTCCTCACTTCTTTATATGGAGAATTAGAAATATATTTGGATCACTTTTACTTCCCACTATGTTTAACAGTTGTTGCTTCATTTTCTAATTAGTAAATTTACCTATGAAGTTTTAGTGTCCATTTTAACCAAATAATCTGTAGATAATTTGACAGCCTGTACATAGTTCTGTCCCAGCTGTACCATTTCTTCTGGAGTATCTGGTGTAGCATGAATCTTAAAAGTCTTATTAATAAAATCAAACCTGAGGCCAGCTATTGGGGTGAACGCTGGATGGTCAGAGAGACAGAATAAGCCACAGCTATCTCACCTCGCTGGATCCTCAGCTGGTCTTGCTTCCTCAGACTGGAGGCCTCTGAGTCCTCATCCAGAATGGGTCTCAACTGAATTGCTGCTAGAAGCCTGAACACTTAACTAGGCCAAAATGCTTACCCAGGCCAAAAGCCTCGAGTTTCTGGTCCTCACGCCTTATATACCTTTCTGCTTTCTACCACCACTCCCTGGGATTGAAGGCTTGCTTTCTGGGATTAAAGTCACCATGCTTGGGTGTATCCTTCAACACATGGATTTCTGCCTCTGGAATGCTAGGATTAAAGGCGTGTGCTACCACTGCCTATCTTCATGTTTAATATTGTGGCTGCTCTGTCTCTGACCCCAGATAAGTTTATTAGCATGCACAATATTTGGGGGAATACAATACCACAATCTGGGTTATCTCTGATGCAGTACTTATGCTATTAATACAAGTAACTTCCTGTTCTGATACACAGTTGTCATTGGGGCCCTGAATCTTCCCAGTGGACTTCACACCTTACTCAAATAAAGTGAGGACTGCTCATTTAATATCTAAACAATAGTGCTTTATTGAAAAAGGGTTAGTTTAAATGGCTACAAAGTTGAAGTATACAATGTGTTTTCAAAATACATTTCTACAGGCACAAGTTACTTCTTAATGAGAGAGCATTTATTAGCAAAAGTGTATGTTTAGACTTGGGTGGAAAAACTGAAGGGGGATTAAGAATTGTGGCTGCAAGACCTTCCAGTACACATTGCCATCCTTCAATGTCAGCTGGCCCTAAGTGGCACCCTTAGCTCACCAGGGCTCACACTGAATACCTGGAAATGCCTTTGTATTTAAAAACCATCTTTCTCCAATCAAATTAATGTTAAAGTAACCCAAACAAAGGACTGCATGGGTGCACTCTGAAGCCATCAACCCTTTTCTGGTAGGAACTCCAGACACTGAACCCCATAACCATTCACAGTGATGCAACAGTGAAGGGGCAAAAGGAGCAAACGTATTATTATTTTCTGTAATTTGTAACTAACAGGTTTAAAGTCTCGTTTTATTAGTACTATTTTTGGCCTGAATTAAATATAAACCCCTGCCTTATCATCAAACACTTTCTTCGGCAGCAAGATGAAAACACAGAACTAGCACCTGCTTCGCTCCCTCCACACCAGTCTCCTTTACTTGCCCCTTTCTGTGGCCATTACCTGACATTAGAAGACATGGCAAGAGAGGGCAGGCCGGAGTGCCAGAGATAAACCAGGCACGGCTCTGCTCACCTGCTTGCGGCACAGAATGCCTTTCATTCATGCCACGAAGACATTTATACGACACAAACTGAGGAAAATGGCAATGGCTGAAAACAGATGAGACAGTCTGTACATAAAAAACTGCTATTTTCTTCTCAATAGAAAAATCACTGAAAAAGGGAAGAGTTAGAGAAAAACCTGGCAGGCATTTGGGCTTCAAGCGGCATTTTGTGCAAGAGCACCACCCAATCACAAGCCTGGGTTCAGATGCATGCCAGCCAAGGACTATTACTCCCACTGCCATGGCAGATCTTTTGCACCTAGTTATACAAAGTACATTAAAGTGCAGTATAAAATATAAACATTTTGGTTTTTTAAAAAAGTATTGCCTTTTTAGTTGAGTAAAAAGTTTATTGACTCTTACTGTGTAAAGAGTCTTGTTATAATATGAAGCTGGAGCTCATAGCTGCTTTGGTTTTCTCCACAGCATAGCATAATCAGCGTCCACAGTATAAAAAGTCCTTGTAGTGAGTTCTCTACAGAGGTTTGAAAACGATCTGGCACTAGAATCCAGAGCTCTTAAAATCTGACCCTGAAGTCCTGCTTTTTAAAGGCATTTAAGCATAAACATGTATCTCATTAGGTACTCTACTCTATTCTGCCTGGTTAACAGATAAACGTGTAGATGAATTAACCGTATTCACTACAGCAGCAAAAGTGGTTTTAGGTGTTCTGCACAAATATAAAGTTAACAGTGTGACTTCGTTCTAATAAGCAAATATTCTGCCACCAAGTATGCACAACCACTTCTGTCTATCACAGGTACATCATGTCCACCACACAGGAACATTCTGAACAAATAAAAATGTCTCTATATAAATCAAGAGTACTTGTCAGTGATTAGTCAGGCCAGCTAAATCAAAGAAATTCACTATTATTAAGAGTATACGTGTTGACTGATTCTTAGAAATAAATTCTAACATTAGTGGTTAAGGAAGAAGAAAACAGGATTTACCTCACAAAATATAAAATGTAACAGCAATGAGATATAAATGTTAAAAGTACTTCATACCAGAGGGTAAAAAAAAAAAAAAAAAAAAAAAAGAGAGAAAAGAACCAAAGATCAAAACCATCAAAAGTTAAAAAAACAAAAAAACAACTGAAATCCTCAGACACAGGAACTTAAATTCTGATGGGCACACTTCCAAGGGTGTTAAGAAACTTGATGCTGCAGCACTTATCAGGAATACTTTTCTTTTTATCGAAGAGTGTTTTCTGGAAAGTAAAAACAAAACAATTTAAATGGAAGTGATGCATTTATTGCTTTGATCATTGACAATACTCCCTCTGCATATGGAAGGGAATAAACTGAAAAAAATGTTTTGTATTTATGACCAGTTAACTAAATCAAGATTTATGAAGCTCTCCTATACCATCAAGCTCCGTGAAACTCAAGTGTAGAGAATTACACCAGAGCACAAATCTAAGTGATATGCCAATTTCCAATGGTCACATAATGGTTGCCTCAAAGGCCTGGAGGTCAGTAGTTTGCAGCTAGGCAACCCTCATTTAACTGGCATTGATTCTTCTTCCTAGCACCTATACTTTTCATCTGCAAAAGCTTTTAATAAATTAAGGAAGTTTCTTTGAAGATGTTTACAATATTAATGAGTTTCCAACACTGTCTAATGAAAGTTTAACATAAATTATACTTGTAACATTAGAAAATAGGAATATTTTCATTAGACAGTAGGTGGCAGCAGAGAATGGTTTCTGCTTTTCAATAAAGGCTAGTGATACACCTAATGGCAGATTCAAAAATGCAACACATGGGTAAAGTTTAAGACGAGGAGCCCATCATATTCAGGGTTGAGCTGATAATGAGATTCCCCTACCTCTCCAACTTACTAATATGAAAACACCATTTCACACATGGTGCCCGAGTGTACCGCTGTCGCTGTCACCACCCTGCATCTGCATCTGCATCTGTGCTTGCATCCTTGCAATCATCTCCTGCATGCGGCGAAGCTATGAATGGGACATAACACATACAGTGTTGGTGTTGTCATATTTAGCTTTTACTGTTTTTCTCAAATACAATATGTTCAAATAAAAACTTACAAACCTAAAATCTAAAAGATCAACAATTCATCAAAAATTCATGTAAATGACAAAATATGCAATTCAAGTAAGACAAATTACCAATAAACAGAAGCAATAGTTAAACTCCCTATGTCACTGAGGATGACCATTAATTCCTGATCTCCCTGTTTCTACTTCCCAAGTGCCAAATTATAGGCAAGATCCATCATGCCTAGTTTATGCCTCACTGAGACTACACCCAGGGGGTCCTGAATACTAGATAAGCACTCTACCAACTGAGCTACATCCCCAGACTCCTTACCAATTATTGTCACTGAAGTTTGTGTATGTTCAGAAAGGCTCCAGATAAGTATTCTAAAATACTTACTTACAATCTTTCAGGTAGCTTTGTGGTTATGACAAGTATCCCCACTGAATTGATTTGGCTAAGAAGTGATTTCTTTTTGTTTACAAAAGGTTGTCCCTTTATGACCACATGACCACTAAATAATCAGCACTCCACAACTCTACCAGGTCTGAATGCACCATTTTCATTAGTACAGTTCTATTCCTGATCAATTTCTAGCTGGTTATTTGGGTATCAACTCTTCTCTAAAATGTTTCTGTAACCAGGAGAGCAAGGCTCTTCTTATTAGTGCCACTTAAAATGAGTTCTCTGTGTCACATGCTTACTTATTCCTTCAAACATTAGGATTACTTTACCTAGGAAAGAGAAGAGCAAGCACTGCTTTGCTAGGGTATTTTTTAGATAATTTTAAATTTAGAGGTTTAGAAGAAGACTGAATTCTTGTAGCAACTTGTCCTATCCACAACGCTGTATCTATTTTAATCTTTGCAATCATATTAGAAGCATGTTCTAGCTTCTCCTCCACGTAAGTCCTATGCATTTCTACCCTTTTTGTGTGTGTCTATGTATGTATACATGCACGTGAGTGCTGGTTGGAGTTCACATTATAGGCAGTTGTAAGCTTCCTAGGAACCAAATTCTGGTCCTTTGGAAGGCCAGTGTGCATTCTTAACTGCTGAGTCACCTTCTTTTGGTAATCAATGCAAAGGGCAGCTTCCTTGTGTTTCCCAACTGGTTATTATCTATATATAAGGAAAAGGATTTTTGAACATTTTATAAAAATCAATCACATTACCTTTTATTGTTAGCGAAATTAGTACTGGAGACTCAATGAGGCAATATATTTTAAATTACGTATATTATGTATGTTCACATATATTTAAAAGATTTGTGCATAATGCTTCAAAAAATAAGAAAGAAAACTATAATAAACTAATTATGAATATTTCTGGATAGGGCTGGAGAGATGGCTCAGCGGTTAAGAGCACTGGCTGCTCTTCCAGAGGACCTGGGTTCAATTCCCAGCACCCCTGACAATTGACAGCTTATAACCCCTGTAACTCCAGTTCCAGGAGCTCTGACACCTTCACACCAATGCACATAAAATAAATTTAAATAAATTATTTAATAAAAATAATTTTGGATAGAATACAGCTTCAGACACAAGAATATGGGTATTCTACTTACCTCAGCCTCCTTTTCAAGCAAGATCTGGTCTTTATTCATGTCCTCATTCTCCACTTTCCTAAGGGAACAACAACAGAAAAATTACAATTAGAATACTGCAATGTACTTCTGAATAGAAAGAAAACTTTAGAATTCTGAAGAGCACTACTTTATACTTATATGCTTACAGCCTTTTAAATTAAAGCCATGATAAAGAAGAGAACACAAGGAGGAAAATGACAAAACATGAAACTGGGACTTCAGAAGATGACCTGACTTTTGTTCTACAGTCATAAATAGCCAGTCTAGCCCAGGGAAGGGGCTTGGTTAGGTAAGTTCCCCTTTACGACTATAGGGTGAATAAAACTGTCCCTGGAAGGAGCCAGAGGAGATGGATGAGCAGAGCCTATAGAAGAGGACTGAGGAAAACACCTCTAAGCACATTGACAGCACCACCAAGGTGTGCTAGTAGGGATTCTTTTTTGTTCTTTTTTAAAGATTTATTCATTTACTATGTATACAGAAGAGGGCACCAGATCTCATTACAGATGGTTGTGAGCCACCATGTGGGTGCTGGGAATTGAACTCAGGACCTCTGGAAGAGCAGTCGGTGCTCTTAACCTCTGAGCCATCTCTCCAGCCCGCTAGTAGGGATTCTTGTACTCTGGCTTCTAAAACCTTTCCTTATGCCTGGTTTCCAAATTAACATAGTAATACTTCAAAAAGCTTTTCTATTCTTAATTCTGTGTATATGGGTGTCTATATACGTATACATGCACAGGAGTGCTGGTTGGAGTTCACATTATAGGCAGTTGTAAGCTTCCTAGGAATCAAATTCCAGTCCTTTGGAAGGCCAGTGTGCATTCTTAACTGCCAAAAGACACAGAGTAACTATATCACTTATTCATCCAGCTCTATTTTAAGTGGAGACATGGTTTAATTCGATGCAGATTGGGTCACAAAATATACATCTTATATAGAAATACATTAGGGTGGTAAAAAAGAAAAGGTGAATGAATGTGGCCACATGGAGTCTGTAGAAAACAGCTGCTACTCCAGGGACACCCACGGCGAGCTTACCCTCTATAGCTTTCAATGGCAAGCAAGCCTGTCCCTTATTTATAGACACAGTAATGCTAAAGAAGTACCAATATCAGCCTCTGGCTTTTCCATTTTTGCTGTTTAAATAAATGGTTTTATTATTATTATTCCATATCTCTGCATTTTGCCTGTCATGTATGCCTATGCATGCCTGGTGCCCAAACATGCTAGAAGGCATGGAATCCCTTGGATCTGGAGTTACAGACAGTTATGAGCTGTAATGTGGGTGCTGGGAATTGAACCCAGATCCCCTGCAAGAGAAGCAAGTATTCTTAACCACTGAGCCATCTCTCCAGCCTCCAAAACTGCTCTTGATGTGCATATTATGAATGTCTCTTCCCCACCCCCACTTGACTGAATTAGCAATATACTTTTAACAATTTTTCAATAGGAAGCATATGTTGTGTGTGATCAAGAAGTCTGAGGTAGGCACACAAAAGACAAGGGAAAGTGACTCAGGAACATGATATGGGGAAGACTGTGACGACCTGCCGCCTCTCTTCAGCCTCTCAGAGCGGAAGTTTTCATAGTGAAGGTCCTGGGTCACTTCCTGTAGGTCCTGCATGTGGGTGCTGAAAAAGTGAAGGAATACAGCAGGGATTTATGCCTATGGCAGTTTCATGGGGAACAACAACTATCAAGAACACAGAAAAAATAGACAGTACTGAGAGTCCAAATAATTGTTTAGTAAACTGTACACAGGTTGCTGGAATCTCAGGACAAGCTATGTAACTGGAAATGCCTAGGTGAAGTAAACTCCTTTGCAGCCACAATAAGCTACAACAAAGTTTTGGGTAGAACACTTTCTCCTGAACACTGCCACAGGTACTACTAGACACAGCACAAAGCCATTATCACTGGAGAGATGTGGATACAAAAAAGACTTTAGGAGACTTTTAGGTAAATGATACCTGAAATAAAACACATTTTTCTAAAAGACCTTATGAAAAATAAACTATTCAAATAGGTGTCTGTGTAGCTTTTTGTAAATACTACACATTTAAAAGTATGTACAGAACATTACAACACGTTCCTATTTACTGAGTATCTAGGGAAATAGTAAAAACATAGATAAAAGGGTAGTTGGATCTTTTTCTTTTTTTCTTATTTTTTTCCCCCGGACCTGAGGTCTGAACCCAGGGCCTAAGTGCTCTACCCCTGAGCTAAATCCTCAACCCCATGGATCTTCTTCATTCTCAGAAATACACAACTGGCATGTAACAGAACCACACCTCTTCCACAACACTAACACTCCCTGAATGACAGCGGGGGCTAGGACAGCCAAGGGCTCAGCACTGCAGACCAAGTTTGTCGTAACCACTCTCAAAACTATTATGCTACATTTGTAGTAACTTACATGGCAACATCTTACTGGTTCTCACTCAGTAACAGTGTTAGTAAGTGGCAATTTTAACTCATCAAAATTTTAGTTTATTCAGATTACATCTCTTTGAACTTTTTTCATTAAAGAGGTATATTTTATGGAGACCTACATGAGGAAAGCTTGAAGGCTCTATAAAGAAGTCACAGAGAATGTTTGGTATATACATTATATGGGTGTTAAATACACTATACCCCAAAATATATATAATTGTATGCTAATAAAAATAAAATCAGATATCTGTTCTGTCTCACCATGGGATAACCTCTGATTCATTTTAACATAGCAAGGAAACCCTCACCAGATGCCAATATTCTAGCTTCCAGAAAGAGACAAATAAGCTTCCATATTTATAAATTACAACAATAGGAAACAGGCCAAAACAGTCTTATGTTAATTTGGCACCTGTATCATTTACAGATTTCCTAGGCTCATGTTTAAGAGTGATGCTGGTTTACAGCCTGTAGCATTAACAGGCACTGGGGGCTCCCACTCTGTTTGCTGGGCAGCAGCCATGACACCACAGGTCCTGATTTGCACGTGTAACAAACCTGCCATTGGTGAGACAATGCTAACATGTAGGTGTTCATATGCTAGCCTAACTTTGACATTATCAGCTCAGACGGTTTTTTTTTCTCTTTAATAAAGAATACTGTTATTTATGTGTGTACATGTGTGTTTAGGTGCTTACACTGGCCAGAAGAGGGTGTCGGGTCACCAGAGCTGTTGTTGAGAGCCTGATGTGAGCACAACAGCAACAAGCACTTTTAACTGCTGAGCCATCTATCCAACCCAGTTTTTTTTTTCTTCTAAAAATCTAGGGTTCCACAAACTATATCCTCTTTTGTTTTTCATAGTATTGTCCAAAGTCATTACCCTTAATTATAAAACTATTCAGAATCAACGGTAGGGAAGTACATACTTAAAAAAGAAGAGAGGTGTATTGTCTTTAACCCCTCCTTCTAAGTTTAAACTTGTTTATGGGGAGGCACTTGTGTCATGGCCTACATGAGGGTCAGGTGACAACTTGCAGGAGTCAGTTATCACCTTCTACCATATGGATCCTGCAGATGAAATTCAAGTTGTCAAGTGTGGTGGTATGCATGTTTATTGGCTGAGCCAACTCACTGGTCTCTATTTTCATTATCGTGTGTGTGTGTGTGTGTGTGTGTGTGTGTGTGTGTGTGTGTGTGCGCGCGCGCGCGCAGCGTGCATGCTTGCAAAGGTCAAACGTCAACACTGGGTGTCTTCTTCAATCAATCTCCATACTTTTTTCTGTTTAAAAAAAAAAGGAAAATGGGGGAGGGTTCTAACTAGGGAGGGAAAAGAGAGAGAAATACAAAGGAAAGAATGAGGATAAAAAGAAGAGAAGTTTGTGTGCGCACATACACAAGTGCCCACAAAGGCCAGAAGAGGGAGCTGAACTCCCTGGAGAAAGAGTTACAGGCAAACCCAGGTCCCCTGCAAGGACAGCAAGTATTTTATGTTGTAGGACATTTGATCACACTGTGTGAAGCTATGTTGCTGTTTTACCTCACCTGTCTACAACACCTTCTGAGTAGTTTAATAAAGAGCTGAATGGCCAACAGCTAGGCAGGAGAGGACAGGCAGGACTTCCAGGCAAAGATAGGAACTCTGGGAAGAATCTGATGCATGGGGGAGAGGGGAGGGATTCACCAGCCAGACACAGAGGAAGTGGGACAGAGGAAGTGGAACGTACTGTACTGAGGAGAAGTAACAAGCCATGTGGAAGAAGGTAGATTAATATAAACAGGTTAATAGAAGTTTGGGATTTTTTTTTTTTTTCTGATTTTTTTGAGACAGGATTTGTTTGTGTAGCCTTGGCTGTCCTGGAACTCACTGTAGATCCACCTGCCTCTGCCTCCCAAGTGCTAGGATTAAAGGCCACATCTGGCCAATTTAAGTTTTAAGAGCGAGTTGGGAACAAACTTAAGTTCAGGCCAAGCTTTAGTAATGAATAAGAAGTCTCCATGTCATCATTTGGGAGCTGGCAGTCCAAAGCAGGTCCAACTACAATTCTAAATTGCTGGACTCTCTCTCCTGTCCTTTCATCTTCTTTTTTAAAAAATACATTTAAGTTATATGCGTGTGCTCCCACCACAGCCCATGTGTACAGGCTCTGCAGCACACCACCGCCACCAACTGAAACATTTCACTGACTCTCTCTACCTTTTCCCCTAAGACAGGGTTTCTCTGTGTAGCCTTAGCTGTCTGGAACCCACTCTATAGACCAAGCTGGCTTCAAACTCACAGAGATCCATCTGCCTCTGCCTCCCAAGTGCTTGATTAAAGGCATGGGTCACCAGTGTCCCCTTTCCACCTTATTTTTGAGAGAGGATCTAACAATAAACTTCGAATTACTGATCTGGCTAGGCTGGCTGGCCAGTGAACCTCAGCCACCTCCTTGTCTCTACTCCACAGTACTAGGATCACAGGAAGGTACCACTGTACCCAGACTGTTGTCTGAGTGTTGGGGATCCAAGTTCAGGTCTTTATACTTGAGTAGCAAGCATTTTACTGTTCAGTTATCTCCCCAGCCCCCTCAAAGTATATTTTTTGAACAATATGCTTTCTTTTAATGTGGTGGTTTGAATGAGAAAAGTTCCCTGGAGGCTCAGATGTTTAAATATTTAGTCCTCAATTGGTAGCACTGTTTGGGTAGGTTTAAGAGTTGCGGCCTTACTGAAGGAAGTCTGTTACTGAGGTAGGCTTTGAGATTTCAAAGCTTCATGTCATTTCCAGTGTGTTCTCGATGCTTCCTGTGGTCAGTTAAAGAAGTAAACTCTCAGCTTTCGACAAACTACCATATTTGCTGCTTCCCTACCAGGACAGACTATCCCTCTGAACAGAAAGCTCAGATAGATCTTTTTACATGTTGCCTTTGTTATGGTGTTTTATCACAGCAATAGAAAAGTAACATCTATACTTTACTCTCTTAATGACAGCAATGGGGTTGTAGATGCAATTCAGTTAGTGAAGAGCTTGTGTAGCATGCACAAAGTCCAGGGTTCAATTCCCAGCATCATATAAACTGGGTGTGGTGGCACATGCCTAGAATACCAGCACTGCGGAGGTAGAGGAAGGAGAATCAGAAGTTCAAAGTCATAATTGCATATACATCAAGTTTGAAGCCAACCAACATCTTTATTACTATATGTGAAACTCAACTATAAAGAAGTTTATCAGTTGCAAAAAATGAACGGAAACCTCAAGGCTAACTGGGACCATCTAATATAAGATCTTCAGGCTAACAAGGAGGAGCACCATGTGTCAGAGCTGGGCCTGGGGCAAATGCAAGAGGCTGTTCACCTTCTAGCAGGAGCTAGGACCTCTTGGGCCATGGTTAAGGTTTAACTTTCCTTTAGCATCAATGACTTGAGATGAGAGAGCAAGAAGAACAAGTACTATGAGAAAGAGGTTCAACAGAGATTCAGAGCCCCAGTAAAGAACCACAGTCCCTAACTGCAATGGTCTTATTAGTCTGATGTTAAGCTCTGCCATAATGAATACACCAAATGTCTTACATGAGCATTGTTCTCAGCTTCAGGAAGTCATTGTGTTCTGGGTTCTCCACCTCCACAACACCCCATGGGTAGAGACGACCTCTGACCTTCTTGCCTTTGGCTTCAATCAACTGGTTGGAGCCAACCACAGAGAATGGGATACTGGCCTAGAAACAAATACAAGGTAGAAGGAGAATATCAATGTTCACTGTAAACCAACAATGGGCACAGAAATGGCTCCCTGCTGCTATATTACAAAGCTGCTTTTTTGTTATTGTTGTTTTGAGACATACATAGCTACGGAAGGCCTGGAATTGGCTATGCAGACTCGACTGACCTCTAACTCACAGTGATAATCCTGCCTCTGCATTTCCCAGCATCCCTAGTGCTGATATTAAATAGGTATGCAAGTATGCCTGGCTTTAACTATGTTTGACTGAGTGCTAAATACATACACATTTCACTTAGAAATGTCAGTTATTTTCTAAATGGTACAAATCAAGCCTGCAATGACATTTTCAAGCCTTAAGTAAAAATTTCCTAAATATACCCAAACCAAACTATATTGCTGTAATATGACTTTCCCAGTCTGTCATTTTAAAATATGTACACAAGAAAACAGAAAAAAGGAATTGTTCACTTTATATATCTGGAGTCAATTCTTACCTTGAGGAGTCTAGTCTGTTCCTTAAAATCTTCATCTTCATCTGACTCTGCATCCGGTAAGTGATAGATTTTGATGTTATGCTCCTCGATTTCATCCAAAATCTGGAACAATAACAAGACTGCAATCAATTTTAGCTAACTGTGTATCATTTTAGTTAACTCATATTAGAAATTCAGAAGAATTGTACTCAAGAGGCAGAGGCACGCAGACCTCTGTAAATTCAAGGCCAGTTTAATCTACTTAAGTTCCAGATCAGCCAGGACTACAAAGTAATATCACCTTAAAACAACAACAAAAAGAAAATACCAAGAAACACATAAGAATTATTTGTATATCAATGATCAAACAACCGATAAGTTATTTTCGAGTACTTTTAAGAACCGCTAAAAAGGTTATGTATGTTTGAATTTTGGGAGCTTTTCTGTCTGCAAGAATAACAATAATAACAGTAATAATCACAAGCCATGACTTTCAACATACAAAGCAGTAGGAATACTAATGATAGCCCCAGAACAACAGCTAAACTAAAACCACTCCCACCATCATCTAGCAAGACAAGAGCCCAAGAACAAAGAGACACTATGAGCACCTAAAGTTCCTGGGCAATGGGCAGGCGCCTCATGCATAATCATGAATGGGAGGAGTATATCATGCAGGCAAAAAGAATTCTGGGGAGCAATCCCAGCACTTGTCAGCAAAAGCTGGTGGGCCTCTGAATTCAAAGCCACCCTGGTTTACACAGTGATTTCCAGGCCAGCCAGGGCTACACAATGAGACTGTCTCAAAATATCAAAATTAATTAGTTCATCTTGAACTGGGCATGGTGGGTGGCACATGTCTTTAGTCCCTATCTCAAAACACCAAAATAAAAATAACAAACAACCACACAGGACATCATAAAGACTGGTCAGTGTTACCACACAGGACATCATAAAGACTGGTCAGTGTTAAACTAGCTGAGATGCATCAGGTGGTAGACAGCTGCCACATGAATTTTCAAAACCCAAATACAGGGAACAATTCTACTTAGACAGACTACTGCAGCAGAACATTTGGGTTAAGAGGACAGACATCCACTTAATGCTGGTGGGAGCTCCTTTTACTCAGCCACTTCCTACTCCATGAGGCTATTTTTATCTAAGAAGAAGAAGAATTTAAACTATACAAATCTGATTCTATGAGGATGAAAAGTAAAAAACAGAACAAACAAAAAAATCTACAAATACTGAGTATGAATTCTGTAGTCCTGCCTCTGGCAACTCAGTTGAATTCTTCCTTCCTCCTGCTTCCTGGACAGGTGGCACAAAGTCATGCAGAGGAGGCATGGGTGGCCAGCTCTTACTCACCCTTTTCTTTAGCCGCTCCCGCTCCTTCAGAGTGAGTGTGTCAGCTTTTGCAATGACGGGCACAATATTCACCTTATTGTGTATCGCTTTCATAAATGCAACATCTAAAGGCTTCAATCTAAAAACAATGTTCAAAAGTCACACATTTAGGGAAAGCATAGGAATATAGCACATTTTTTTTTTCTCAAAATCATCTCACTGCTTATATTACAACACGCAGCAGGTTTCCGTGGTAAACAACTGACTCACCCATGTCCAAAAGGTGAGATGAAGTAGAAGCAACAATGTACCCTGTTATCAATGATGTGCCGCCTGTTCAGTCCACTCTCGTCATGTAGGTAGCGTTCAAATTGCTCATCAATGTAGGAGATAATTGTCTTAAAACTGAAACACAAAGTTCAACAGTAATCATGGGGTACAGAGACAGGCAGTCCCTAACTTCAAAGAAAAAACAAGTTTCTCTCCCCTTTCCCATATAGTATGTAAAACAATCCATAACAGAAGACACTTAATCTTTAGGAAAATGAAGGGGTGTGTGTGTGTGTGTTTTAAACTGTGACAAGTATTAAGTAGGTCTGGTGAAGCAATGGGAGTCAACAATCTAAGTATAATAGGTTATAAGCACCTGACAGATAGCCTGTGAAACTGGAAGGCTGCCAACCCTTTTAAGACATACAACTGCTTCCCAGGAGGCCAAGAAGCAGGGCGCTATCAGAAAGCATGCAGTCCCAGGCAGGATTATGTAAGCTGCTGAACAGGACAGCACATCCACAGAATGGTAAGAAGTGGGTCATTCTTAATGCAGAAGACGGGCAAAGGAGTCCCATCCCCTTCCTTCCTCTTCTCAGTTAAGTGCTGCTAAGTTGATGCTTTCTTTTGGCAGGTTTAGGACAAGGAGGAAGCAGGTACACAAGTAGGATTTTCCGCACAATAAGAGCAACAGGTTGCTCTACCTTCTTAATTTCCTTGTTTGTAAAAATAATGGCAAAGAGAAGTCATTCACAGGTCCTCTGACTCACATTTCACCTCCTACCATATGGAAGGGACATGCACATATAAACAGCATCTGTCCACTGGCTGCAGTTCAATCACAGTGCTTTGTTTATGTTAGCAGTTTATAGATGATTGACTCTTCAATCTCTGGTCTTATTAGAGTGCTCTTAGAAAAACAAAACAAAACAACTAATTCTCAAGCTGGACACAGTGGCTCATACCAATTATCAAAATACTTAGGAAGATAAGGCAGGAGAATTTTGAGTTCAAGGCCAGCCTGTATTATATAGTGAGACCCTGTTTCAAAACAGCCAATATTTAACACTTTAAATGATTAGGTCCAGCACTTCAAGTGTTACTAACATTGTCTATAAATGTAAATTCATTAAATTAAGTAAATGAAAACAAATGCATAGTACTTGGCACTTTGGGGGCTCTGTACCCTCTGGATTCATACCAATCCCTGCAGTTGATGGCATCCCCATAGCCAGGTGTGTCCACTACTGTAAGCCGAAGTTTGACGCCCCGCTCTTCAATTTCAACAGTTGAAGCCTCAATTTGGACAGTTCTTTCAATTTTCTCTAGAAAAGAAACAAATTTATTAGAAAATGTACCTTAAAATCAAGCATGCTAAAGGAGAGATTATCCATTATTCATGTTCTTATGAAAAATGTCTTGGAAGGTCCGTACTTGCCTTTGAGGAAAGTTCTCAGAAAATAATATAAGGACTACTTAAAATGATCCCGAGTCAGCAAGAGAAATGTTGGTGCTAAAATTGAATGTTTTTCTTGGGATCATTAAAAATACTGTAGCAGGAATTGTTAGAAGGTCTTATTAATAAAATCAAACCTGGAGCCAGGTATTGGGGTGAACGCTGAAAGATCAGAGAGAGAGAACCAGCCACAGCTACCTCACCTTGCCAATTCCTCAGCTGATCCTGTTTCCTTAGACTGGAAGCCTCTGAGTCCTTATCCAAATGGATCTCAGCTGAACTGCTTCTCGAAAGCCTGAAAGCTTAACCAGGCACTAGTTCCTCGTCCTCACGCCTTAAATGCCTTTCTCCTTCCTGCCATCACTTCCTTGGATTAAAGGCTCTTGACACCACGCCTGGAGGTTTCCAGTGTGGCTTTGAACTCACAGAGATCCAGATGGATCTCTGCCTCTGGAATGCTAGGATTAAAGGTGTGTGTGCCACCATTTTCTGGCCTCTATATCTAGTGGCTGTTCTGTTCTCTGACCCCAGATAAGTTTATTAGGGTGGACAATATTTTGGGGAACACAATATCACTACAAATATCAACACTGAGAGGCTAGAGAAAGGACTCAACAGTTAAGAATACTTGTCGCTCCTGCAGAAAACTAAGGTTTAGTTTCTAGCACCCACATGATGGTTCATAACCACCAAGAACTCCAGTTCCAGGGGATTCAACCTGAAAGGGAACCAGGCAAATGTGTGGTACACATACATACATTTAGGCAAAACACTCACACAAATTAAAAAAATTAAAAAAAAAATCTTAAAATGAAAAAAATACCAATATTGGGACTGCTAAGATGGCTCATGGAGTACAAGTGCCTGCTGCCAAGCCTGCTGATGACTGAGTTCAATTCCTGGATCCCATAGGGTAGAAGTCGTAGAGTTACCTCCTGACTTCCACCCATGCATGCACATATGAACATGCCCACATGTGTGTGCGTGTGCATACATGCACGCGCGCACGCGCACACACACACACACACATACACACACAGAAAACATTTTAAAACCCTAGGTTTCTAAGACAAAGAAAATAATCTATGAATTCACTTAAAAACAGAATGTAAAAGTATTGATGAAAAGGTTGTACATTTTTATTGTGGCTGACTTTAAAGCTTAATCCATCTTATCAAAAGTATTTAGGAGTCTAGAGATGTGGTAGAGCATTTGCTAGCATGAAGGTTCAATTCCCAGTATTGTAAAGCCAACAAGCATATATTTGAGAATGCCAGTGTCCTATGGTGGGATAACCAGAGAATAGCCAAATTAGACATATATTCCTGTAGTGATTTTCTGTTTACATAACATTTTAAATTATATTTTTTAGATAATACTGAAGATTGAACCTACGGCTTCATGTATGCTGGGAAGGGCTCTACCACTGAGCTATCTTCTCTTGTATGTAACTTTCTTGTTTTGTTTTGTTTTTGTATTTTTGAGGCAGGGTCTCTCTGTGTAGCCGAGGCTGTCCTAGAACTCTGTAGACTAGACTGTAGACTAGACTGGCCTCAAACTTGCAGAGATCCAGCCTCCGAGTGCTAGAATTAAAGGTGTGTGCCACCACCACTCAGCTTACGTAACTTTTTAAAGACATAAAATTCTTTCAGTTGAGATTCTCATCCAGTGTACAATAAAAAAAAAAAAATAGGACATTTAATAGATAACAAACTGAAATAAAGTTTAGCTGCACAGATACAGAACAAAGTCTACAACCAAATTCTAGGACTTTAGATAGAGCATACTTTCTCTACTTAAGTGACAGTTTACAAAACACAAACTGACTAAATAAAACACACATCTAAGGCTTAAGATATCAATTATATACTTTAACAATGTTCAGGTAAAATTATACTTAACAGTAATATAGAAATATTTACCTGCAGCTCCAGGTATAATTCTTTCTGGATAGAGATCAGTCAGGAATAAGCTGTTTATGAGAGTTGATTTCCCTAGACCAGATTCACCTTAAATAAAAATGAAAACATTGTCATGACCTTCCCCATATGATTGTTAAACCTAGAGTGTTTACTAGCACATTTGCTTCTCAAAAAGGAACATCATGGATGCTCAAGGAAGGTCAGTAACCTGCCCAAAGTCAAAGAACAGGAACTTAATTTGAATCCAAGACAATGGGATTGTAGAATTGGTTCAAGGCATGATTACAAACCAATTTTCTCTCTTCACAGGTGTGCAGTGTCTATACACCTATGTGGTATAGAATGTACTTTGGAATTTCATTGTTGTTGGTTCTTTAAAATAAGTCTTTATGTTGGATAATCTGATAAAGACTTTAGATCTTAACAGCACACACCATCAATTTTAGCGCTTTCCCAAACTTCTTGGTATAAACGTAAACAATTTTATTATCAGGGATTCAAGGTGCCCTAGTTTTTATAGACTGCATTATAGAAAAGACTACAATGAGTATGTCAAACACTGGGCCATGCTGAGTGTTGCTTTGAGATGGGGTTTTACCACTTAACTCAGGTTCTATGAGAGAGCAGTGTGCACTATTAATGGCTGAGCTGTCGTGGGATACTTTGATTGCATTCTGACACTCCCGAGACTCCCAATAAAGTTTGCTTTGAATCAGAGGGTGGAGTTAGCTACTAGCTGAACAAAATTAGCCATTGAGATTTTGGAGGATGGAGGACCGATAGTAGCAGGGTGGGGCTTAGAGAGAGTCTGGGCCTTTTTGTAATGAGACAGAGGGGGAGAGGGAGACGGAGAGGGAGAGGGAGGAAGTCACTGGTTGCTTTGTTGCAGCTTTTCTGATCATTCAGGTTCTTACCCTGATACTTGACTCCCAAGTTTTTACTGAAAAGAATAATTAGATCTGGTGTGCAGATCTCTAGGTTTCCCCTACTCCTTCAACAAATAGTGAAATTCCCCCAGGACTATGTTGCAGGATATAGTACATTGTGTGAAGATTTATTTTTTGATTGGTGTAATCAAAAGCTAAATGGCCAAGAGCTAGGCAGGAGAGTATAGGTGGGACTTTTGGGCAGAGAGAGAACCCTGGGAAGAAGAAAGGCGGAGTCACCAGTCAGATGGGAGGAAGTAGCATGGGCAGTATAGAGATGACATAAAGAGCCATATGGAAGAATGTAGATTTAAAAAAATGGGTTAATTTAAGTTATAAGAACTAGTTAGAAACAAGCCTAAGCTAAGGCCAAGCATTCACAATTCTTAAGTCTCTGTGTCATTATTTTCGAGCTGGTAGTCCCAATGAGAAAGTACAATTACACTGAGCCATGTCTCTAGCTTTGGAGTAATATTTTTCTATATAAAATAAAGATTTATATTAAATTATGTGTATGTATGGTTGGGGGTGGGAGTTATGTACAAGTGAGTACATAAGGTGCCTGAGGAGACCAGAGAAGTTGAATCCCCCAGAAGCTGGAGTTAAAGGCAGTTGTGAGCTACCTAACAAGAACACTGGAAACTGAACTCAGGTCCTCTGCAAAACATAGCAAGCTCTCATAATGGCTGAGCCACCCCTCCAACCACCAAAGTAATATTTAATGGGGCATTTTTTTCCTCTTGTGATAACTATTCTTTATGTTCTATGAAATGTGTTTTGGCTCTGTCATAAAACTGTTTATCTACTTTCTTCTAATTTTTTTTTGTTTTACATTAGGTAAAGGATCTATTTCAAGTTATTTTGCAAGTACAATAGCAAGTATTAGTTGAAATTTTCCATACAATCATCCAGTTACATCCAGTTAGTATTTTAAAAAGATTAAGTTTCTGCTACTGAACCATCTTGGTACCTTAGTCAAAAGTAACTGACCTTATAATGTGGATCTATTTCTGGGCTATTAGTCTCCATGCCTTATTATACTGTCTTGATTATTTTAGTTAAGTTCTCCAACTTTGTTCTTTTTTAAACTGCTTTGTCCATTCTAAGTTCTCTGAATTTTCATTTAAACTTTGGAATTAGATTCTTAATATCTATTTTTTAAAAACCTAATAACATTTTTGTTTGGGAACAAACTGACTCTGTGTACAGTTTTAAGGAGAAAAGACATCATCTGTGATGGTTTGAATGAGCAATGTCCCCTATAGGCTCAGGCATCTGAATGCTTGTTCACCAATCTGTGGCCCTATTTGGGGAGGTTTCCTCATTGGAGGGAATATATCATTAGGGGTCAGACTTTGAGAGTTATATCCTTACCCTACTTCCAGTTTGTTCTCTCTGCTTTTGTGCTTCCTTTGAAAATGTAAGATCTCAGCTTCGTGTTCCTATAGCCATGTCTGCTGCTTGCTTCTATGCCTCCCACCATATGAACTCATCCCTCTAGAACCATAAGCAAAAAATAAACTATCACTTCCTTAGGTTGCCTTGGTCATGGTTATCTCAGCAAAGCAACAAAAAGTGACCTACATATCTTCTTAATAGTTCCAAATAGAGCAGATCTCACAATTAATTTACATTGTCTTTAACCTCTTAGTATTCTTCAATACACAGTTCTCACACGTATTTTGCTAGATTTATCACTCAACAGTATGCTTTTATTTTACAATAATAGTGTTATCAAGACTTTGTCTCCCCTTTCCTCCTCTGCTGTGGAATAATGCTTATGTACACTCGTTTATTAAAATGCTGATTGGCCAGTAGCCAGGCAGGAAGTATAGGCAGGATAAGCAGACAAAGAGAATTTTGGGAAGAGGAAGGTTGAGTGAGGAGACGCCAGCCCATTGTTCAGGGAGCAGCATGTAATGGCACACAGGTAAAGCCATGGAACATGTGGTGACATACAGATTAACAGAAATGGGCTGAGTTTAAGTGTAAGAACTAGTTAGTGGTGGGCCTGAGCTTATGGCCAAGCAGTTTTAATTAATATAAGCCTCTGTGTGTTTACTTGGGTCTGAATGGCTGAGGACCAGGCAGGACACAGGAAAACTTCAGCTACACTCACTCCTCTTCCACCTTTTTTTTTTTTTTTTTTTTTTTTTTGAGATAGTCTCACGTGGCAGAGGATGGCCTCAAACTTCCTAGGTGACTAAGGATGGCCTTGAACTCTTAATGCTCCTCCCTCTTAAGTACTGGGATTAGAGATATACATCCCCATACCAGGCTTGGTTCTGTCTTTAAAATTATTTACTCACAGTCCATGTGCATAAGTGTTTTGCCTGCATATATTTAAGTGTACCACATGTATGCCCACAGAGGCCAGAAGAATGCATTACATCCACTGGAATTTCAATTGTAAGCTGCCATGTGGTAGCTGAGAATTGAACCTGGGGCCTTTACAAAAGCAAAAAGTTCTTTTTTGTTGTTGTTGTTTTTACCCTAGGGTTATAGTGAGAACCTTTTCAAGCTTGATATTAGTAGTTTGCGCAATCAAAAGAACTTATTAATTTTGCCAATCTAGCATTTAGTTCCACTTTCTGTATCACTTACTTTTCTCTTTCAGTGTTTTCCTCTCATTTTCTTATTTCTGAGGTTAGTCTGTTCCTCACTTTCTAGAAATTGGTTAAAAAAATTGATGACTAAATTTAACTTTGAATTTTAAAAAATTCATTGTATGCTTGTGTATATGTGCTATCATACATATGTGAACGTCAAAGGACAATTCTTGGGATTTAGTTCTCTCCAGGCACCTTCTGGGATTGCAGAGGTCAAACTCAGGTTGTCAGGCCTGCCCACAAGCACCTCTACCCAGAGAAGGGGTGAGGAGAGAGAAAGAGAAAGGATGTATGCAAACTGGAAGTGGGATAAAGCAAAAACTCTCAAGCCCTACATCATTGATGTAATTCCTCCAGCAAGGCTCCACCTTTCTTCAAGGTTCCACAACCTCCCTAAACGGCACCACCAACCAGGAACCAAGCGTTCAAAGACATTAGCCTATAGGAGACAGTTTTCATTCAAACCACCCCAATTGTGTAAGATACAAATATATTGTTTGTTTGTTTTTCGAGACAGGGTTTCTCTGTGTAGCAGCTCTGGCTGTTCTGGAACTTACTTTGTAGACCAGGCTGCCCTTGAACTCACAGAAATCTATCTGCCTGCCTCTGCCTCTGCCTCCAGAGTGCTGGGATTAAAGGCATGTGCCACCACTGCCCGGCTACATACTTTTTAATTTTGCTTTTTGGCTATTCAGTTAAATAAAAAAAACAAAAAAACAAAAAAAAACTACCCAATATCCTGTTAGTGTAGTATGAATACTATACTATAAATGGCCAGATTTAATTTCTCTTTCTCTCTCTCAGAGTCAAAGTCTCATTATGTAGCCCAGGCTGGTATCCAACTTGGATCCCTCTTCCACCAGCTTCTCAAGCACTGGATTTACACACATGCCCCACCACATTTATTGATGTGTTTAATGATATTTCCGACTTAGTAAGCATTAAGTAGCTTGATTCTCCAAGGCTTATTTATAACTTTTTAGGGATGGATAACAACAGATTCTATGTCTATTTTAGTCCTAGAGACTCTAAGTGCCCTGAGTGTTCAACAAGAGCTCTCTTTGAATGGTTGGAATTCAAATGTTTCCAACCATACACAAACTTTCTAGCCCTATGTAGTCTCCAGTTCAGTTCACTGTCTCTGGTGCTGACATTTTACCCAGCTTCAGCAATCTATACGCTACACACATAGATCAGTGTCATTCAGCCAATACCTCTGAGGAATTCCAAGTGTTTAATTCTGGAATTCTTTTGCTTTTTGAGAACTCTGCCTGACTATCTTAGGTAATAGTTCTGTGACACTGTTGTATTTTTGATTTATTTCATTCTCCCCTCTCTGATAAAAGAAAGGTCCACATAATTTGCTTCAAAAGGACTAAATTCCTGCATTGCCTACTGTTCAGGGTTAAAACAAACAATAACAACAACAAAACCTAAAGCATACCTGTTTTATTCAATCTAAACAATCCACTGCAGAAGAGCTAGCTTATTTAAGGGGCTGATTGCTGTGGGATGTTCTGTATGTTAAATGTGTTGCTCTGATTGGTTAATAAATAAAACACTGATTGGCCAGTAGCCAGGCAGTAAGTATAGGTGGGACAAGGAGAGAGAATTCTGGGAAGAGGAAGGCTGAGGCAGAGAGACACTGCCAGCTGCCGCCATGACAAGCGAGATGTAAGGTACTGGTAAGCCATGAGCCAAATGGCAACTTATAGACTAATAGAAATGGGTTAATTTAAGATGTAAGAACTAGATAACAAGAAGCCTGCTGCGGCCATACAGTTTGTAAGCAATATAAGTCTCTGTGTCTTTACTTGGTTGTGTTTGAGCAGCTGCAGGCTGGCGGGTGAGAGAGATTTGTCCTGACTGTGGGCCAGGCAGGACCAGAAAAACTCTAGCTACAGCTGATGAACTCCAGGCAGCAATTCAAGTCCAGTCTGCTGCCTTTCTTATAAATGAAGCTCTATTACATCATTATGCCTATTTGTTTTATGTGCTATCTGTCTATGGCTGCTTTTCCACTCTAAGTGTAGAGTTGAATATTATGACCAACTATATGGCCCATAAAGGTCTAATACTAATGTGGACCCTTTTGGAAAGCTTACTGACCCCTAACTTATGAATAGTCAGAGAGTAAAGGTATTGCTTGTTTTGGGGTTTTTTCTAGTGTTATATAATCAGATAATAATGTGACAGAGTACACTTGTCTTTTTTAGTAAGAACCTAAATTCCCATTATTTGTATTATATAATTGTACTCCTAAAATATGCTGGCACCTACTCTTCAGCAAGAATCCCTCATTTTAGATCTGTGTACTATTAATTCTAAGAAATAATCATGTCCTACTTAGTCATGACCATCATAAAGTTTTTCAAATGCTTACTTCATTAGTTTTGAAATTTTTACAATTGCCAAAAATTGTAAAATGTGATATCGCTAGCAGAATCAACAATTCACCATTAAAGCCAGGTGTTGTGGCTCAAGCCTTGAACTCCAATACACAGGAGGCAGTGACATGCATATCTCTGTGGGTTTAAGGCCAGCCTGGTCTATATACCTAGTTCTAGGCCAGCCAGGGCAACATAATGAAACTCTGTTTAAAAAAACAAAAACAAAAACCAGTAACAACAATAAAACCCCCACCACAGTTCATCATTAAGCTTCTATTGGCATGCTAAAACACAATATATGCAATAATTCATAACACATTATGACAGTATTATATTGGATACAATAAAAATACATTCAAGCAGCCATTCAATTTCAATAGCCTTCCACTGTAGTTTATTACTATTTTTAAGTGAAAATTAAACACAATACTAATTAAGCGATTACATTCATCATCTCTAATATATAGTAATTTTGCAAATTCACCTTTAACAATACTTCACAAATTTGGGTTGTCACAAAATTTGACAGTGTTGTTTTTTGTTGCTGTTTTTGTTTTTTGAGACAGGGTCTCTCTATGTAGTCCTGGCTGTCCCAGAGCTCACTATGTAGACCAGGCTGGCCACAAACTCACCAAGATCCTCCTGCCTCTGCCTCTCAAGTGCTGGGATTAAAGGTACTCGCCATCATGCTAGCCTTTGACAGTATCTTTAAGATCCTTCTGTTTGGTGTCTCATAAGACAGTAGCCAATGTCAGCAGGGATGGCAGACATGCATAGGAAGCCTAACTGGGACTTGAGGATGCTTCTGAAGTGGGTCACTGTAGGACTACTGGCAGCCTCAGTTCCTTGCCTTACAAAGGCAAGTTCCTTGCCTTATAAAGTCATGACAGCTAGCTTCCTCTGGAGCGAATAGCTCAAGTGATTGCAAGGCAGGGGCCATAATACCTTTATGACCTAGTCTTAGAAGTCATATCATTTCTTCAACATCCACTGGCTACATTAACCCTGTTTAAGGGGGAGTGGGAGGAGCGCACAGCAAGATGATTCAGAAAGTAAAAGCACTTAATGCTCAAGCCTGATGACATGACTTCTATCCTTAGAACCCATATAAAGAGAACCACCTCTACATAGGTGTGCCCCTATGCACATTAAGCTCAAGCACAGACACAAATAATACAAAAATTAAAACAAAGAAAACCAAACCAAATGAACAAACAAACAGACCTATTCAGTATAGGAAAGGACTGGTAAGGGTTGTGACTACAAGGAGTCAAGTATCACTGGTGACTATTTTGAAAGTTAATTATCACAAAGAAACTTTCATTATATACAAATAAGGAGATGACATAAAATCGTATTTTCCTAGTGGGCAAAAATTCCTGAATGTATGTGTGTATATATATGAAATCCTGGTCAAATAAACAAACATGCTTTTAAGTTCCAGAGGTGATTTTGTCAAAAAAAGAAATTTTCTCATTTACATTATAGGTCAGGCCAGTGCATTTCATAGGCTGGGAAATGGGAATATTTAGTAAGATAATTTCTTACCAACCACCATCAGTGTGAACTCGAACCCCTTTTTCACTGATTTTCGGTGAACTTGATTGGGAAGATTTGCAAATCCAACATAGCCAGGAGTTTCTGGATTTATAAACTGAGTTGGTTGTTGCTAAAGTAAGATTTAAAAAATAAAAAAGAGCTAATAAACACCTTATTGGTTGCTTTTATGACATTATCAGACCTGTGATAAACATAATCAACAATTCTCACAAATTAAAAAAAAAAATCATCAAAGAAACTCCACAAATTATCATCTTCAAAACTTATACTATTATCAGAAAACAGTGTTCACTTAAGAGGATTAAAGAAAGCACAATCTGGGGGATGGCTCAGCGGTTAAGAGCACTGGCTGCTCTTCCAGAAGAACTATGTCAATTCCCAGCATCCATATAGCAGCTCACAACTGTCTCTAACTCCAGTTCCAGAGAATTCAACACCCTCATACAGATATACATATGTAGGCAACACACATAAAATAAAATCATTAAAAAAAAAAAACCACACAATCCAATCAAATTCCATAGCTATATGCTGACTCATAATTACTATTTTGTTAAATATTCTACTTAGCAATTAACTATGTAAAATATATTAATTTATCTCAGTGCAATAAATTAAATTACAGTTTGAGATAAAGAGAATTCAGAGAACTGGCTCCTTTCATTCAACATTTAGCTAAAGAACAGCAGCCTTATCAGGCATGATGGGTCTGTGAAAACATCTGGGGAAAAAAGACATTCTTGCTATTCTTCCTTTGATAACCCAGAGCTTTGTCTAGAGGAAGCAGGGAAGCTAAGAGTGCAATGTTGAGAATTCAGCGTCAAAAATTATGAAAAAACTAAGCCCACAGCTGACTACACTGAAATATCTATTTATTTGTTTGAGACAGGCTCACTACATATTCCTGGCTGGTCTGGAGCTTGCAACCTTCCTGCTTCAGCCTTCCAAGTACTGAGATTATAGGCATGTGCCACCATGCATGATGGTGAAAAGACAGTTAAAAGAATTCTTGATGAAAGAATGCCTGGTAAGACTAAAGATGGTTGAAGATGTGATAAATCAAGAACAGTAAAACCACAATCTAGGAAATGAGAAGACAGAGTACTTGCCTTGCAAGTCTGAGAACCTGAATTCAATCACTAGAACCTAAATTAAACACACACACACACACACACACACACACACACACACACACACAGTAAAAAAAAAAAAAAAAACTGGACATGGTGATAAACCTTTGGATCCCAGCCCTGGACAAGTGAAGACAGGTGGATAGTTGAAGCTCCAGGCCAGTAAGAGATCTGTCTGTCTCTCTCCCTCTCTCCCTCCTCCCTCAACCTGATACATACAAAAGAGTAGGGATAAACAAATCAAGCATACGAACAAAACACTGGTAAACCATGAGGAATGATACCCAAGGTTGAACTCTGGCTTCTACACACACACACTCATGTACATACACACATTAAAGGCTGAGTAGGCTAACACAGGGAGAGCGTGCAACCAGGACATGGTGCAGGCAAGGAACCCTAGCACCAAGCAACTTGAGCATCAGTTTTTTTACTCTGGAGAGCTGAGCAATGCCCAAAGTGGGGGTCTTCTCAAACATGGAGGATATCCCAAAGCTGCACTCAACACACTGAAAGTGAGGACTAGAGAATGAACAAGAATACCTCTGACACACCACAAGCACATGCTTACACTTCCATCCTACTCTCATATACCAACACTCACCTAGAGCCACAAACATGCAGATTCACACGCTCACAAATTCAGACCCAAACAAACACCACACTCCAACACACTATACTCACACACTCACATATCCTTACACACTCAGACAATCTATCATTCACCATAATGGACTCCCACATGCACACATACACAATACACTTATATCTTCACATATACAAGTCTTACACATACCACACACCATACACACAGGTTTATACACACCTGACTCACATCATATATACAGGCTTGTACAACACACACACACACACACACACACACACACACACACACACACACAGGCATACAAAAACCCAACAATTTATGCAGTGGCATATTGAAAATGAAAAAATTTTAATACATTATTTGAACTAGACAAAAAAGACAAGTTATAAAATAGCCTTTCTTTGAGGATTACATTTTGTAACGATCCATTCACATGTACACACAGATAAAAATATACATAAAACCTTCATAGTGATTACTTCTGGGTGCTAGAATAATGGCTCTTTTGTTTATCTCTGTTCCATATTTTCATTATTACTATTATTATTATTATTATTTGGTTTTTCGAGACAGGGTTTCTCTGTGTAGTTTTGCACCTTTCCTGGAACTCGCTTTGGAGACCAGGCTGGCCTCGAACTCACAGAGATCCGCCTGGCTCTGCCTCCCAAGTACTGGGATTAAAGGCATGCGCCACCACTGCCCGGCTTGTTCCACACTATTTTGTAAAAAGCAAAAACTAATGTTATGGCTTTTCTTTTCTTTTTAATTTTATGTGCATTACCGTTTTGCCATGGGTTTTGGGTGCCCTGGAACTGGAGTTACAGATAGTTGTCAGCTGCCATGTGGGTGCTGGGAATTGAACTCGGGTCCTCTGGAAGAGCCGTCAGTGCTCTTAACCACTGAGCCATCTTTCCATTCCCCTGGCTTTTCACTATATAGTAATAAACACCCATAGACTCAAAAATAAAGGGCAAAGAAAAATGATACCCTTGGAGCTTTAACCACAATTCCACTTTCTCAGCTTATGTCCTTTAGAACTAATTTATATCAGGGCTTTGGGCCAATTTATAAGGGCTAATCTAAACCAATATAGCATGTCTAAGAGCCCTATCAACTTAATTATATGAATTATTGGAATTTTGAATTGCTGTTTGATTGGTTTTGAAAAAAATTAAGATGGGTAAGAGGATTTATAGTAACAAATTTAAAAATTTGGAAAAGAAATTAACTCAAAACTTTAGAATAATAACCCAAAATTAGAAATTTACCTGTAGAAACCCTACTTTTTAACTATCTGAAAATATAAAACAATTTCTCTTTATACCATAGATACATGAAATAAGACCTTACCTTAGACATCTTTCTCGATTTTTCTGTATATCTGTTAAAAAAAAGACATGTCTGAATTTGTATACACATATTTAACAGCATGAACTGACCCATGAAGATAAACACGTGACATTAGCTTGTTTCTTTAGCCTTTCAATAACCTCAAACATTGCCCTAGAAATGATACAATCATTACTCAATATAAAAACAAAACTAGCTAAGTTAATAAAAGCAACTGTATATACAGTTCTACATTTCCAAATATATATATATATATCCCGCCCCTGCCCCAGTACTGATTACATCTTAGACATCAGGGATGAGATGGGAGAAAAAGACAACCTACTTCTCACCTCCAATTTAACTGAAACCTTTCAAAGAGGAAGGGATACCCCGTACCTGGAGTACTGTACCCTGAAATGTGTGCCATCTCTTACTGAAAGATCCCTTAAGTGACTTGGGAACTAAATTTTAGCACTGGGGCACAAGGTGCAGTATGAAGCACATTTACAAGTAAAGAGGACAGATCAAATTTAATAGTTATGTGCCTGCCTGGTGACCTCTGAGTCAGAAGGTGTCAATCCCCTGGAACTGAAATTATGGATGGTTTAGAGTCACCATGTAGATGCTAGGAACCAAACCCAGGTCCTCTGAAAGAGCAGTAAGTGCTGTAAACCACTAAGCCCATCTCTCTAGCCCCAGAGGGCTGAATTTCTATACAATGCTTCTTTGATATTTTTAAACCTTAACATACACGAGCACTACAAACCCCAAGTTTCTCTCTCAAATAGAAATGTTTCCAAGCACCTAAGACAAAATGAGGTTCCCATACCTCATTGTATTTGGGCAGGTTAATTAAGGTAGGCATGCAAAAGAATTCATGGCCCTTTAATTCAGTATTACGTTTCATGGGAAACCTAGGTTATAGTCTTGGTTCTCCTTTTCCAGTGACTTCTATAAGCCTTACCGTTGAAAAATTCAGGAAACCTACGTTATTACAAGAATTTTCAAAGTGTCAGGGTGAGGGAGAACATGTAGAGGCAAAGAAAACAGTCAATAAAATTTTCCTGTCAAAAACAAAAACAAATGTCTGTACATTAATCAGCTCTCTGGAACTATGAACAGAGAGTAAATTATGGCCCTTGGATAGAAATGACATCCTTGAAAAATGCTATTAATAGAACAACTAAAAATATTAATCTCAGCAAAATTGAAAAGTTAGGAGCAGGAGTAAAATTAGAGAAGTAAAACTTTCTAAAGGAGACATAAATGAATCAGAGGGAATATAGTTTGTCAGGAGCTGTACTCTTACTGCAAAGAATAGAGTCTGGCCAGGAAATAAATGGAAAAGTAAATAAATACTAATGGGAAAAAAAGGAGGATTTCCAAATCAATAGAAAAATATAAAACTATGTGTGCTGGTCTATCCCTATAACCCCAACACGAGGGAGACTGAGGCAAGAGAACAGTGAATTCAAGGCTAGTCCTGGATATTTGTCTTGGTTTGTGGGTGGTTTTTTTTTTCCTTCTTTCCCTCCTATTATGTATCCTTTGTTGTGTATATCGCTCTGTATAAATAAAATGCTGACTGGCCAGTAGTCATGCAGGAAGTATAGGCGGGACAAGCAGAGAAGAGAATTCTGGGAACAGAAAGGCTGAGTCAGGAGACACTAGCCTGCCGCCCAGGGAGCAGCATGTAAAGACAACAGGTAAAGCCACGGAACACGTGGCGACATATAGATTAATAGAAATTTTAAGTGTAATAGCTAGTCAGTAGTTAGCCTGAACTAATGGCCCAGCAGTTTAATTAATGTAAGTTTCTGAGTGATTATTTTATAACTGTTTGCGGGAGTCCACAGGGGTTTGGCGGGAACCGGAGAGAAGCTCTCCAGCTACAATCCTTTGCCTGCCTCAAACTTACAGGTATCTAACTGCCTCTGTCTCTGAGTTCTGGAATTAAAAATGTGAGTCACAACATCCGGCCAATATGTCTTAAGTCTTAAAAAAAAAAATTAACAATCAAAGTAACAAATAGCAACCTAATCAAATCAACAGAACATAGGGAAAAAGAAGAAACTATGAATAACGATTTTACATCAAGACAGAAAAGATGAAATTCAGAAAAATAAGTGTTGAGAAACAGATATCCTCCTTAAAAGACAGATTGAATTAAAGCAAATAGACCAGGCTGCAATAATTTGGTTATACTGCATATGGAGATTTTTGGTAGGGCGAGAAAGGCTGAAAACTAAGAGGCAAGTAAAGAAACACCATGCCAGTGCCAACATAGGCAAATGGGCAGTTGTTTGTTTTAAGTCCTAGAAGAGTATTATCTAACAAGAGAAAATGTTAACAATATACTTCTTTTTTTTTTTTTTGGTTTTTCCGAGACAGGGTTTCTCTGTGTAGCTTTGCGCCTTTCCTGGAGCTCACTTGATAGCTCAGGCTGGCCTTGAACTCACAGAGATCTGCCTGCCTCTGCCTCCCGAGTGCTGGGATTAAAGGCGTGCGCCACCAACGCCCGGCTAACAATATACTTCTATAGGAAACAAGTAGTATACAAAACAGTATATACAGTTTAATACCATTTGTATGGAAAGAAAAAGTCGTATGTATAAAATCATGCATAAAATATAAGAAATGTACACACCCCATATGTTTATGGTTATCTCTTTTTCGTTTTGTTTTTCGAGACAAAGTTTCTCTGTGTAGCTCTAGCTGTTCTGGAACTCATTTTTGTAGACCAGGCTGGCCTTGAACTTGCAGAGATCTGCCTGCCTCTGCCTCCTGAGTGCTGGGATTAAAGGTATGCGCTGCTGCCACCATCCAGTTATATTTTATAGTGGAATTGGATGTGATTACAATTTCACCAATATAGTTCACCTGTCCTGAAGTATATTGATACTTCAGCTGTTCTTCTGCAATTAGTCTGAAATAATTTTCTTCCCACAGTCTGCCTCATGGGACACAAAACATCTCCTTCATACAGCTACTGCTGTTCCCATTAAAAAGTAGATGCTACTTGCTTTTATATACTGGCATATGGAGAACATTTTTAACTAGTATAAAAAATGCCACAGCAGACACCTGGCAGTAGAGAGTTATATGGAGAACTGGAAATTTTCTACATATGATTTTCAATTTTTTTTACAGAAGAAAAAAAATGCTATCATTAGCTGTTTCACATTCATGGTGTAGTTTGAAATATGTAATTCAGGAGTTAGAATTGAAAATTTTGGTATCTCTTCTCCTACCAGCAAATGACCGCAGTGACAATTAAGGATTGTTTCCATAAAATATGGCTATTAATCTTATAAAAATAAATTAACAATTTTAAGTGAAGGAAAGTGAGATCAGCGATATTAAAATGTTTTGTCTTCTGTAAAGAGTCAAAACAAATGTTAGACAAAACATCAAAAAAGAAATTCAAATGTATTGTAGCAGGAAAATTACACCCCCCACCCCAGCATCAAATTCTTGTTCTTTTTATCGACTTCCATGGATCAGAAATGTCAAGATTGTGAGTTATTTTGATTCTAATAAATGACATCTAAAGTCTTTAACAGTTAATACATAGAATATATTTAGGATTTTATGAAAACAGAGTTGTTCCAAATATAGATGTATAGGTCATCCTACAACTCGATAACTTACATTAAATAATACTGAAAATAAGATTTTTCTGTCTCAGAACCCACTCTACTGTAAAGATAGGTTTAAAAAGTAAAGGTCACTAGCTTCTAATTGCGAGGATGTGGATCTTTCAAGGTTAAAAATGAGAAAAACATCTGCCCAACTTTCCATGCTCTTGTACCTCCTCAAAACTTCTGCTCCCTCCCATGGGAGCAAAACCCAGACAAGTCTATGCTCAGCTCATCATATCTGAAAGGGAACAGTGCATGACTTACCCCCATCTCAAAAAGGGCAATTTTCTGCCTTTGCCCTTTCATATAGTTCACTCCTGCCTTTTTTCACTTTCTTCTTTCCCAAACTCCTAGATGACTAGAGTGAACTTGTGAAGTTCTCCACTAGTATATTTCTAACAGCTGTTGATGTTTGAAATGATCTGATCCTAGCAGAATCCCTCTATACAGTGAGATACTACCACTACAACATTCCTCGCATTCAAAATCTCCATCATCCTCACAGTCCTGTTTATTCTTACAGTATATGCTAGGCATAGATATTGTAGGTGAACACTGACCACTTTCTTAGTCTCAAAGAAATTGACAAGAACCAAATTTACTCATTTAGGACAAAGTACTGTGGCCAAGTGTACCTTAAAGTACTTCTTCCTTTTGTAATAGGAACACCATGATCAACAGTAAGTAATTTTTCTATTTATGGTTCATTTTTGCTGATATTGAAAACCAATGCTTTAACTGGATTTTCTAGCTGATATTCTAAAATGAGATCATCTATGTATTCAACATCTTCAGTTTTTTCCCCCCTTTATATCTGAGTCTGGTTCTGTTATCTGAAATTACAGTATTAGAATTTCTTTTCTTTTCTCCACCCACAGGTAAAGGATTCTTTCACTAATATTCTGTCATTTTCTTTTAATTAAATATTTTGGGAGGAAAAGAAACTTGGCCTTGATCACAGGACATAAAAGGGAAACTCTCACCTGTACCAAACGGGGTAGACACATATACTTTTCCTCAAAGTTGTTTGATAATGGTGCACATTTTGCCCTTTCAGCAAGGAGCATTCAACCAATAAATAGGTAGCTGTGCCTGAATATTTACTTGGCAACATCATCTGCAAGCAAAGTGTCTATTTGGGGTCATCTACATCATCAATGATTCTAACACAAAATATTACGGCACAGCCATTAATGACACACCACTCCTTGCCATAAATGGTTGCCACTTCTTCAATTTCCTCATTAGTTCCAGAGGAATAGGAGTCCATCACAATCATGATGGGGAAGCATGGCAACAGGTAGACAGGCACAGCACTGGGGCAGCAGCTGAAAACTCAAATCCCTACATACCCTGACATTGTTAATACCAAGCAAGTGGAATTCAAGGCAAAAGAATAAAACAGCGCCAGGTGGCAGTGGCACATGCCTTTAATCCCAGAACTTGAAGGCAGAGCTGGCAGATCTCTGTGTGTTCGAGGCCAGCCTGGTCTACAGAGTGAGGTCCAGGACAGGCACCAACACTACATGGAGAAACCCTGGGGGGGGGGGGGGGAGGGGACGGGACGGGACAGCAAGAAAAGCACTAATAATCATTTAAAAATTTAAAAGGAAGACATAACAGGTGCTGTCCAAATACTTAACTGCAGACAAAACCATAAGGCGAAGGCAAAGAAAATTACCAAGTCAACTTAATAAAAATACAGTTCAAATGAGGAAGCATTAATAGGCTTTTCTTAGAATTGTACAGACCAAGTGAACAGTATTCCAAGGGTAAAAAGGCAGTAATACAACCAGTCTTGCTTAACTGATATACAGAAGGTTTATGGAATAGGGAATGAATAAAATTACATCTTACATTTCAAAGGTATTAACAAAATGCGAAAGCTTTAATATACTTTTTAGGGTTTTGTTTTAGAGACAGTGTCTTATTATGTAGCCTTGACTGTCCTGGAACTTGCTAGGTAGGCCAGGCTAGCCTCAAACTCATTAAATATCTGCCTGTATCTGTCTCCTGAGTGACAGGATTAAAAGTATGTACCACTATGCCCAGTATGAAAGCTCTTCATAATCAACATTTTCAGTGCATGATCTGTTTAAACTAAATGTAAAAAGAAACAAAACCCTCAAGGAGCTAGAACAATCCTGAACAACTCTTGGATTAAGGACAGCCCCAAAGCAAAAACCACAAATTGTCTCTAGGAACCAAAGGAAATGGGGGTGGGGGTGGGGGTGTCCTCAGATGTCCACATTTATAGGACAAACTCAAACTGGAGTTTTACATAGTTTTATCAGTAACACTGAAAATAAAAAATTTTGTCCCTAAAAATATCCACAAATGACAAAAAAAAAAAAAACTCTAAAGAAATAAAGAGAAAAAAATTAAATTATGCCAAAACTACAAAGACAAGTAAATTCAAAAACTGAATCTTTGAAACTAATTCTTGTTTGTTTGTTTTTAAGGCAGGGTCTCACTATGTAGCTCTGGCTGTCCAGGAACTCACTAAGTAAAGGAGGCTGACCTCTAACTCAAAGAGATTCACCAGCTTCTGCCTCCTCAGTGCTGGGGTTAAAGGCATGTGCCACCATGCCTGCAAGAAACAAATTCTTCATACACACTCGATTAAAGAAATGAGAGCAAGAAGGCACAACCACAGATACAGACTACTAAAAAGGCCACAAATTGAAAATGAGAGGAAAGAATACTATCCCTGGCACTATAAATTACCAAACTATAACAAAAACTAGAACCAGTGCCACTACATAGCCCACCAAAACAGCCCACCTAAGTCCAGCAACAGGGCCAGCCAGATCTTGGGGATCTACATGGCAAAAGGGAGAGAATAGGTTCCAGCAAGCTGTTCACTAATCTCAGCACACACAAGCAGCATATGCCCTCACTCCTACCAAATACATAAATGTAAAAAAAAAGTCTAACACTAAAGAAAGCAACACACACACCCTAAACTAAAAATGTAAAGGGCCAACATCAGATGGAATAGCATGTACCTCTGAAGAGATAATAAAATCATTTAACTATTTCAAGCCACTACAGAAAAAAGGAAAGTGAACCAATTTATTTGTGAAGTCAGCATAATTTCATTAACAAATACAGAAGGGAAAGGAAGAAGGAAAGGTCCTGCAGTAAGGAGAAACCAGCAAACATCAAATCAACCTCATTCACGAATATAAATATAAAATTTTTAAATATTTGCCAGCAATTAGATTCTAGTAATGTATCAAAGTATCAATATAAGACATAACAAATTAAGAGAAAACCATATATAGATACTGATGAGGTATATAATTAAATTCAATCAATCTGCATGAAAATACTAAGGAAACTGCTTAAATATAATTCAGGGTTGTTTCCAAAAACAATATCAAATGGTATTCATTAAACAGTGGGATTACTTAAACTAGGGGCTGAAGGGATGGTTCCCAGGTTAAGAGCACTTGCTGCTCATCCAGATGACCCTGGTGCGATTCCCAACAATAAAACAGCAGCTCACATCTGTCTGTAACTGAAGTTCCAGGGGACTTGATATCCTCTTCTAGCTTTCCTGGACACCAAGCATGTGAAACACAGATGTACAAAACATTCATGCACATAAAATACAATGTTTTTAAAAAGAGATACTAAACCTATTTGAATTATAGCCAATAATAGATTAAAAGATGTCCATTACTCTTTAAAACACAAATGAAAAACTTAAAGCACACACAAAAACATCACAATAAAACCCTCAGGTACTATCCTTTATTCAATTTCAATAATTAGCAACTCAAGGCCAAAATTATTTTATTTCCAACATCTCTGGATTACAGTGAAGCAAATCCTAGATACACACTTCATTTATAGTTCAGTATGCACAAGGGCTCCTAAAAATGACAAGCTATTATTTCTAGAGAAAATTAATTATAGCTGTTTAATATAACCAAATACCCAACTGCCTCATTTTTTCATTAGAATCAAGATGAAAGTAGGATCTAGATATTGCAATTTTACCATGATTATTTAATACTACCCTATTAGGATTA
>CABHPQ010162263.1:0-27057 GCA_902168405.1 Peromyscus aztecus
AAAAAAAATCATATTCACTGAGAATAAGTTTAAAAAATACAAAACTTATCTTGATCTTTCTAGCTGTCGCTATGGTTTTGAGTAATCCATCATTAAAGCTATGGCACTCCAATGATGTATTAAAGTAATATATCATAACAATGCCATGGCTTTGATGATATATTAATGTAATACATCGTTAAGGCGCCATTGGCCCCATGATGTATTACTCAAAACACTACCAATTGGTTAGATCAACACACAGGGACTTGTGTGTTAGGGACAGGTGAATGGCAAATGATTTTAGACTCAAGCACGATTGAACTTCTCAGAGACGTCTCGCTCACAAAAGCAGTTCTGTGAGATTGGATGGGCTTCAAAGGCTCACCCAGGCATGGTGGGGTTGAACCGCAAGTGAAGGACAATGGAGACATCTGCTCTGACTGCCCTGGCAACTCGTGCCTGGGACCAGGATGCAGGGAAGAGCATGCCAAGGCTGTGCCTAGCAACAAGCTACCTGTGATGCTTGTGTGCCCTCCTTTAATTTCTACTGAGATACAAAGTCTGGCACCCCAGTGAGAGAGACATCAGGAAAGTGAGGGTGGTGGAGAAAGTGGGGGTGGCTGTGGCAGCAGCAGCGGGGGGCAGCAGACTTATTGCCCTGACTCTGGAGCTGGGTCGGGCTGATGCGTCTGGTTTTATGGTCTCTGTTTAGGGAAGTTATGTTTCTTCAGCTTTAAAGGGGAAAATTCAGAACAAACTGGCTTTCAGGATTCCCCTTTATCCCTTCCTCATCCTTCATTCCTATCCATCCAGCACCCAGAGGTGGGATTTGGGAGATCAGGTCTGGAAAAACATTGGCAGCTGTCTTGTTTTTTCAGGGTGCTGCCAAAGGCCTGGACTATGACTCAAGGAATATGGCCCTGGGAGAGTGCTCTGCTGGTGACCAAAAACTCAAGTCAGCCCAAATCCCCCATCAGCATTTGGGCTGACCTCCCGACTCTCACGACCAGCACAAACCCGTAGTCTTTCCCGTGACCAGGAGGTCACCACACTGCCTCCACCCTTCCAACAGCTTCTTATTGCACTAAGAAGAAAATCCAGTCTCTCTGACCTGAAGCACATATCTGTGCAAACCATGGCAAAGTAAGAAATTGTGACCACATCATTCCTACCCTTCCACTCTACTCACGCGGGTAATTACTGAAGCATGCTCACAATGATCACAGGGTTTAATGTGAACACAATCGCACATTAAAAGACAGTCACACCCTCTAATTTGTATTAGCTTGTGGACCCCTCAACCTAGAGACTCCCAGTTAAAAGTATGTTTTGGAAAAATTAGAGTGAGGAAAATGGTCATGCTTGCACCCTGCTATCTTGGAAGCTTTGTTTTTTTTTTTTGTTGTTGTTGTTTTTTCGAGACAGGGTTTCTCTGTGTAGTTTTGGTGCCTGTCCTGGATCTTGCTCTGTAGCCCAGGCTGGCCTCGAACTCACAGAAACCCACCTGGCTCTGCCTTCCAAGTGCTGGGATTAAAGGCGTGGGCCACTACCACCCAGCCTATCTTGGAAGTTTTTATGGGAGAAAATTAACTTTCAAATAATTTCATTTTACAATGAAAAAAAAGAATGATGTTTCAGAGAGAGAGATCTGAGAGTCTGAAAGTTGATGGAACTACCTGTTGGGCCCTTGTAAAGCAACCGACTTTTAATTGTGACTAAATTAACTCATATTAAGACTTCATTCATTTGGAATATCGCCCTTTCCAGAGGTACTTGTAGTCCCAGGAATACTCAGTGACGACACTGGAATATAGCAAACTTGAGGAAATATGAAGGATGATTCTTAGAAGCATTTGGAATATCCCCAAACTAAGGAAGGCTCTAGCTGAACTGGCCTTCAGTCAATCAATGAAAAAATTAAGTGAATAATTTTTCAGCATCTCCCACACGCAGTTGTTGGAGAGGCAACGGTGGCCCAGATGAGAAACACATGATATAAACTCCCCATCCCACCCCACTATCCAAAGAACCGAAAGATGAGTGGTGTAGACTTAGGCACAGTTTGGAAGGCAGAGCCCAGGAAGAATTGTATTGGCCACTGACATCCGCCAAGTTTCTTTTATGCGGGGCACAACTACAGTATGGCTGACTCTGCTCCCAGGTGGGTGTGGGAGACACTTGAATTAAATAATTCCTCAGTCAAAACTAGAAAGGAAAAGCAGAGGGTCCCAATAAGCTTGGGACTAGGAACCTTTCCTATACGAGGGCATCAGTACAGGGCTTCCTCAGCAACCTTCTCCGACACTAAGATCGTAAGGATGAGGATGGAGTGTGGGGAGAGGATGTGGGATGTTGTGGGGGGCGGCGACACTGGAGGGGTGAACAGGTTTGTAGGGCCAGTGTGTGCGAAGGCTCAGAGGTGGGATGAGATGAGACAAGTTTGGATAAGACAACTCAGTTGGAAGAAAGCTAGTACAGCAAGAAGGGATAAGGAGGACAGAGAGACTACTATGGTTGAGGCTGGAGGATGAAGCAGGATCAAAGCATGAGACCCTGGGGCCCTGCTTGAGGCCTTGCTTAGGCTTGCTTCCCTTGGAGAACAAGGGAACATTTTTGAATCAATGGTAGACTCGAACATAAAAAAGGCAATATGCTGAACATGGTACATACCTTTAATCCCAGCTTTGAGGAGGCAGTTTCAGGTAGATCCCTGTGAGTTTAAGGCTAGCATAGTCTAATAGCTAGTTCCAGGACAGCCAGGACAGCTACATAGAGATACCCTGCATCAAAAACCAAATCAAACAAACAAGACGATATTGGCTTCTGTCAGAACGTCCTGGGACAGAGAGATCATGAGGACGCTAATCTGAGGCTCAGTGTAATTTGGGTGAGAGATGACACTGGCTTGGACCAGATGGTGACAGAGACAGTTCCTTCAGCTGTCTTTTGCCATATCCCACGAGAGTCACACAGATATTGTGTAAGACCTGAAGCAGTGGTGGCTTTGATGTTGTTTTCTTCTCAGGGACTGAGTTTTAGAATATTTTCTCCAGGTTGTACAGATGAGGTCACTTAGTCCAGGTCACTGTTGGCAATTTACTGAGATCCTTCTTCGACACAGCCGCTTGCTTTTACTCCATGCTTTCAACTGTCTAGTTGGTCACAGAAACAACATATTCTTTACATAAGTAATAATTCCTTCTTTTCCCCCATGATGGAACTCATGGCCTTGCAGGTGCTCTGCCAAGATACCTCCCCAGTCACCAAACCTCCATGTGAAGATAGATCAGTCATGTAATGGCATAACAGATCATCCCCAAATGTAGTTTAAACAACACTGAAGCCTTTGGGCACCAGAGAGCTCCTTTGTTCTTTTCTGGTGGTGCTGGGGAACAGCCCTACAGCCTCTTGCGAGCTAGCCGAGCATTGTGGCGCCGAGCTTCACCCCCAGCCCATGACAACGCACAGCCTTTGGGTCAGGAACACGGTATAGGCTGAGGCAAGCGGTTTTGGCTCAGCTTCTTTCAGGAAATTGCAGTTGTGCGGTCCTCTGAAAGTTTGGCTGGGGCTGGGGGAGCTCCTTCCAGGGTGGCTCGCTCATGTAGGGGGGGGGGGGCTGTGGGCAAGTGGCCTTAGTTCCCTGTCACTTGGTTGAGTTGTCCTCAGAGTGTCCCCACTGTGTGACACCTGAGCATCCTTTAGAGTGAGTGGGTGAGCGGCAGCGCTCTTCTGCAGTTAGCCTTGGGTTCCATCCATCGTTTGTGCCGTAGACTAATGGTGATTTAGGCCAACATGTTCAGTGTGGGAGGAGCCTGGGAACTTCTTGGAGCATGAGTGAGGTAAAAGGGGGGCTATCTTAAAGGCTGGCTCCTGTGACATGTGAGAGACAAAATAACATTCCCATGTTTGCATGCGGGAAAGATAAATTAGACAAGTTACATTTAACATTTTCCATTAACGATGTTTTGATTTATCTATTTATTTGAGGCAGAGTCTCTCTCTATAGCCTTGGCTGTCCCAGAACTCTCTATGTAGACCAGGCTGGCCTTGAACTCATGGCAATTTGTTTTTAATTATACTTTTGTTTCCAAATCCTGAAAACTTCCATCTTTAGTTAAAAATGAATATGAATTTCCTGTAATTAATTATTATATCCAATTTGAATTCACCCAGGCAGATTAAATGCAGAAGGCAATAAAGACCTAGTTTAGATTTTAGATATTGAGATAAGGGAGAAAATCCCATCCCCCTAAAAGGAAAAGTCTAAACTCATGAAAAATAGAAACACCAGCGCAGGAAATGAACAACAAAAAAAAAATGATGTCTCGTTCAGGTTGTTGCTAAGTAAATAATAAGGTCCAGAGAGGCTAGAGGTGGTTCAAGGGAGGGGGGGACCCTCTTCCTAAGTCAACAGCCTGGAGCCCTAAGGAAATGACAGGATTTGAGCTGCGTCCTACAAGGATGAAGAAGAGAACTCAATTGATTTTAGACTCTATTGATCACCTATTTATCAAGCATCAAGCTAGCAAATATAAAATGGTTCCTTCCTGTTAAGATGCTTTCGTTGTAGTAGAGACACAAATACAAGGAGAGGCGGCTTCCCAGAATTCAGAACAGCACACGCTGTGGTTTATGGGTAGCTGGGCCGGCGAGATGGCTCAGTGGGTAAAGGTGTGTGCCGCCAAGACTGGAAACCTGAGCTCAGTATCTGGGCACTGAGCGGTGAAAGGAGAGAAGCCCCTTCCACATAAGCAAATAAATGTGAAAAAGCTAAGGGAGGGGTGATAACTGGTCCAGTCAGCCTGGAAGGGGACATTTCGTGGGCTGCGAGTCTCCGGAAGCCGGGCAGTAGATGAACAAGAGGCCTCCTTTTGATCCTTTTCTAGTCAACTGGGACCAAATTCCAGACGAGATACAACTTAAAGGAGGAAGGGATTTATTCTGGCTTGCGGTTCCGTGGCCGGGAAAACATGTCTCCAGGACGGCTCCTGCCTGTGGCAGTGGGAACTTGAGGCCCAGCTTGCTCACATCTTAGAGGACCAGGAAGCAGAGGGTTCTGTCCAAGCCAGGGAGGCTAATCCTCTAGCTCGGCCCACTGTGGCCCTGTGTCTGCTAGGTAGGTCCTGGGTCTGGAAAGTTCCATAACCTCCCCAGAAAGCACCTCCATCTGGGGGATGAGTGCCCAAACATGAACCCGTGGAGGACATTATGGTTTACAGCATGGTAGACTTCTAGACAGCCTCTGCAGACATGGGGAAGCCAGTTGGATAACGTGGATAATAGATCCGACCTTAGGCTCTCACCACCGGGGGCCTCTCCTGCTGGCATACTACCTTTTGGAAAATACCAAGGTTGTTTGACCCCAATTTCTCTGTGTTCGGAGAGCACATGTCTAGGCAGAGGTGGTATGTGTAGGTCGGATTGAAATAAGGAAGATCAAACGAGAGAGAGAGAGAGAGAGAGAGAGAGAGAGAGAGAGAGAGAGAGGCGGGGGAGGAGAGGAGAGCGCACAATGCTGCAGTGAAGCTCTTGGGTAGGGGCTTCAGGAGAGCGTGTGCAGAGCAGAGTGAGAGAAGCTGAATAGTGCTGGGAAAAGAGTCCACATAAGCCTCATCCTGACTGGAGGCTGGAGGCTTGATTGCCAATGGCTCTTCCTTTCAGCTCACCACAGCCAGTGTATTGTGCACAACTGAAAATCCACTGGGCTCTCAGCAAAGCCAGCTCTCAGGCCTTGTATCAGTGTCGTGCTCGAATGTATCTTCTCTAAATTCATTCAGAGATAGAACAATTTGGGAGGTAGTTATGTGGAGTGGAGTCACATGACCCGGACCAGTGTGACCCTGATGGAGGAAAGTACAGACTGGGAATATGGTTCCTGGTACCGTGTTTGCCTAGTGTGTGCGAGGCAGGCTTTGGCTTCCATCTCTAGCGCTGGGGAAAGAGAAGTGGGGAGGGAGGGGGGGAGGGAAGGGGGGAGGAAGGAGAGGAAGGGAGGGAGGGAGGAAGGGAGGGAGGGAGGGAGGGAGGGAGGGCAGAGCATTTCCAGTCCTCATAACCCATGAGGGTGTCAGTCCATACCCAGATGCAGGTCCTTTCACCTCACTGTATCAGGTCCTCCACCTTAGACATCCAGCGCCCACAGCTGTCTCTCCTCACCTCTGCCCATCATGCTTGTGTATTATCTTTTGAGAAAATACCAAGACCGAACCCAGGCCTGCCTGGTTCCTGTGTATATTCAGATGAGTGGTCCAGGCTGTGTGTTTGTTGTGGCACCTTGAGTCCACACAGATGTGGAGTTAGAGGAGCAGCTGAATAACACATACTCTTCCACTTGGGTTTTGCCTTGCCTTTACTTTGTGCCCACCTTTGAGATCATTGAGACCAAAAAAGTCTAACACTGAAATGCCTCTGCGGTCCCCAGAGTCCTGCCAAACTTGACAGTCGGACACAGGGGCACTGCACGGAGCCAGGGCTGCCACGGGTCACTGCCAGCCTGTCACTCTGCAGGAAGTGACAGGAGGCATGTTCCCAGCTAGCAGATGGCCGTGCCCTTTGATCTGGGGAGAGCGGCTGGTAAGGTGACTGCTAACGACTGTCACTTTCCATGTCAGGCTTGTTGAACAGGTTTGAGGCCGTGGTAGGTGTGTGTGGCAAGGGAGTAAAGGCATCTTCTCAGGGCAGGTGAGCCTGAGATGGCCAGATGGCTGGAGGAGTTGGCAGTGAATGTGAGGGACAGATGCTGAAGCAACTGGATCCTGAGCTTGCTGAGCTCACAGGGTCCTGACACTTACTTACGACACTTACTTACGGGGCAGGTGCTAATGACCAGAGAAAAATGTGGCTGCCTCTAAAGGTCCTATCTCCTCCTGCCGAACATGTTTCCGGGTTGGAGGTGTCTGCAAGTAGAAATTCACTTAAAAAAAAAAATAAAAGAAACTCAGTTCTGCACCAAGAGTAGGAAATATGGAGTTGTGGGTACACTGGAGTTATGTGCATCTTAGTCATGTGACTTCCCTGTTGTGCACAGCGGATCATTGAGACTGGTTTCTCTGTGCCCATCCCTGAAGAAACGCTGGAATTTACATGCTGATACTGCGATTGTCTTATATTTATAAAATGCCTACATCTTCGCTTAGCCATCTATATCACAGCTACTAAAACTAAGACCACATGGGATGGGTGTGAGTGTGTGTATGTGTATATGCATGTGTGGGTGTGTGCATGTGTACATGCTGGCATCCTCCTCAATTGTTCTCTGCCTTAGTATTTTTGGGGGGCAGGTTTTCACTGAACCTGAAGTTCATCAATTCCACTAGGCTGGCAGGCCAGTGAACCCACAGACAGATGCGTCTCTGCCCTCCAAGTGCCACTGTACCTGGCTCTTACATGGGTCCCGAGAATCCAAAATCAGGTCCTCACTGGGTGGTGGTGGCACATGCCTTTAATCCTAGCACTCGGGAGGCAGTGCCAGGCGGATCTCTGTGAGTTCGAGGCCAGCCTGGGCTATAGAGTGAGTTCCAGGACAGGCTCCAAAGCTACACAGAGAAACCCTGTTTCAAAAAACAAACAAACAAACAAACAAACAAACAAAACACAACCACAACAACAAAAATCAGCTCCTCATACTTGCAGAGCAGGCAGTTTAGCAAATGAGCCATCTCCTCAGTGCCACTCCCCACCCCGCCCCCCAGTCATCTTTAGGACATTGATGCCATACAAAAGTGCATACATACTGAAAATCAGAGTAATGAAGAATATTGAAGAGTCCCGTGTGGTGTGCTACAAGTGTGTCACCGAGGCTCTGTTCTTTTTGGTTCCCTCTTTTGGGCTGGGTGGGAGGGTGAGGACACGTGGACCAAAGGACAGAAAGCATCGTGGTAAATGCTGCCGGAGGGCACTGTGGGCATTGCCAGCTGTGGAACAATTATCCAAGGCGCTTCTATCTGTTGAGATTCTGCGATGAAACCGATAGATGTAGCTGGAGAGTTTTCTCTTCGGGTCCCGCCAAGCCCCAGCAGTCCGACAGCCCACTTATAAAATAAACACATAGATGCTTATATTATTTAAACTGGCCTAATGGCTCAGGCTTCTTGCTAACTGTTCTTACATTTTAAATTAATCCATTTCTATAAATCTATACCTTACCACATGGCTCGTGGCTTACCGGCATCTTCACATGCTGCTTGTCATGGCGGTGGCTGGCAGTGTCTCCCTCCGCCTTCCTGTTCTCTCAATTCTCCTCTCTGTTAGTCCCGCCTATACTTCCTTCCTGGCTACTGGCCAGTCAGTGTTTTATTTATTGACCAATCAGAGCAACACATTTGACATACAGCCAATAGGTCCCCAGCTCACAGCAGCTCAGGGAAGAGTGAGAATTTACAAGCTCATATAAACCGGAAGAGTCTTCCGCAGGCTGGATGCAGGGGTGTCATGTCCACAGGAACCTGTTTCTCGTCACACAGTCTGTCTTCCTGTGTTTTGCTATATTTTTAGACAAGTCACTACCCAGGTGTTAGTGACAACGGACATGTCAGTTCCAGACATTTGCTCTGGCAGCCTTGCTCTCAGAGGAGATTACTTCCTTCGTCCACACGCCCCAGTAGATGCTCTGTGGGTGGGGCTCTTCTGCCATCTTTGGGTAGTATCTCTTGGAACCCATCATGACAGTTCTTCTGGGGCTTGTCCACTCTTTAACTGGAGGTCATGGTCCAGCCTCCAACATGAAACATGGACTGAGGGTAGAGAGAAAGTAGTTCCCAAAAGGAGAACATGTCTTCTTGCCAAAAGAAAGGGAAAGAGATGTTATACAGGCAGAAAGAACAGATGTGCTGCAAAGGGCTCATGTCTACAGAACCCATATTGTCCTGTTCTCACTTCCCATGAAGCCAAGAGCCACAGGAGCCTCAGGACACAGCATGTCCTTATATCCAGCCACCTACGGTCACCCTATGACATAGACTCTCTATCACTTTTCAAGGCGATTTCTTCCTTTAAAAGTTTTTTTTTCTCCCCTCTTACATTTCATGGTACAGAATTTGGATCAGTTCTAGTTTCCAGTCCCTAGCATGATAGAAGTAGTAGAGTTGTAGAAAATGCATCTCTTAACACATATTTCCTCCGTCAGTTAATAGTTTCTCTTTTCAAAAATGAATTGTATCATATATTCATATTTCTCTACAGCATGATTTTCACTTTGTAAGTCTTGATATTTTTTGCATGTCAGCATGCAGAAATGTTTTCTAGAAACCACTTAACATCTCCTGAGATGGAGGCACTGTAATGTGTTCAGTCATTTTCCTGCTCATGACTGTTTCAAGCAATTTTGTCAGGGGCAGGCCTGTATACACAACTTAGTACCTTTTTGTAAGGACAGCTACTAACTAAATTCCGAGAAGTTAATTTATGTTCAAGGTTACAGACAGGTATGATAATAATAACTTTTTATTATTACTAATCCGATAGGTAAAATGTCATGTTATTGTTTTTATTTATATTTGACGCTTTTAAAGATATTTTATTTTCTTTTGTTTTTTCAAGACAGGGTTTCTCTGCATAGCCCTGGTTGTCCTGGAACTCACTCTGTAGACCAGGCTGGCCTCAGACTCAGAGATCCACCTGCCTCTGCCTTCCAAATGCTGGGATTAAAGGTGTGTGCCACCATGCCTAGCTAGATTTATTTTCTGTGTATGAGTGTTTTGGCTTCATGTATGTATGTGCATCACACATGTGCCTGATATTCATGGAGATCAGAAGAGGGTATCAGATCCCCTGGGACTGGAGTTACAGACAGTGAGCTACCATGTGGGTGCTGGGAACTGAACCTGGGTTCTCTTGCTTTTAATCACTAAGCCATCTCTCCACTCCTGTCTGAGGGTTTCTACTGCGGTGAAGAGACACCATGACTACGGCAACTCTTACAAAGGAAAAACATTTAATTGGGATGGCTTATATTTTCAGAGGTTTAGTCCATTATCATCATAGTGGGACATGGCAGTGTGCAGGCAGACATGGTGCTGGAGATGGAGCTGAGATTCCTACATCTTGACCTGCAGGCAACAGGAAGTGGTCCGAGACATTGCGTGTGGCTTGGGCATATATGAGACCTCAAAGTCCATCCCCACAGTGACACACTTCCTCCAACAAGGCCACGCCTACTCCAACAAAGCCACACCTCCTAATAGTGCCACTCCCTATGAGCTTATGGGGCCAGTTACATTCAAACTACCACAACTCCCTTATTTACATCTTAAAATCACAAATGATAGATCTAGGGATATAGCTCAGCGTCAGAGCATGTATCTAAGCCTGAAGTTCGCTTCCAGCTCTGTTTGAAATAAATCAAAGAAGGGGAAAAAAGAAGGGGGGGAGGGTAAAGAAGTTACACGATAGGTCTAGTGGCCCCCCTTTCCAGGATCACCTTGACTTTGAGGCCAGAGTAAGACCCTGTCTCAAAGCAACAAAAACAAAAGATTACAAATGGAGTTGGGAATTTTCCAGTATGTTTAGTTATTTCTATATCATCTCTGTGGATTTGAAATCTCTACTTTCTCCCTACATTAACGTATTAGCCGTTGGATAACTGCACTGTTTTTCTCTCACAGACTTCATTAATCTATGCAGGCAACCCACCTACAAACTCAACATGTATCCAACATCAGAAGCTTAAATCTGGACAAACGTGTGTCATCCTGTGGTACACAGTCATTTTCCAGGTGGACAAACTGAGGTCTAAGGAAGCACACTTAACTGACCGAGGTCATACATAGCGACTGGTCTCATACCAGAGTGCAATTTTTTGTTTGTTTTATGTATGCGAGTGTTTTGTCTGCGTGTGTGTTTATACACCACATGCATGACTGGTATTCTTGAAGGCTAGAAGAAGGTGTCAGTTCTCCTGGGCCTGGATTTACAGAGGGTTGTGAGCTGCTGTGTGGGTGCTGGGAATTGAACCTGGGTCCTCTGAAAGAACAGCCAGTGCTCTTAACCACCGAGTCGTATCTGCAGTCCATTGTGGAAATTTAGACCACTCATTTTGGCCTGTTGCCATCCTAGGGGGCTTGTTGTGTCTGTCACCAGAGTACCAACAAATCAGTTTGTCCAGCCTGCTCTTCACCAGTAGTGTGACTTACAACACCCCTGTGCTATAGAGAAGTGTGAGGCTGCTAAGTGCAGCCTGGTGACCTGCTGTGGGGGCCAGCCCTTGCCCTGCCCTTGGAGAACGAGGAGCTTCCTGCCCACTTAACACCAGCTCGGGATAAATCGAGAAGGAAAATCCAGTAGCTGCCGCCCTCCACCCCCGCCCCAGTCTGTGTCGTTACTTGGATTGTTAAAGAGAATGGAAGAGACACTGGAAACAGAGTTATGGGATTCGGTATTATCTCTGCCCTCCAGTGAGCCATGCAAATCCCCATGAAATTAGAGCCCTTTCATTTTGGTCTCGCAGTTGGACTTTTATCTCCCTTCTTCTCCTCAAGGAGCTCTTAAGTAATTACTACAACCAAGTTTGAGTCATTAGGGGACTTTAAAGATGAGAATTGTCTGTTACAGATTAACCCAGGGGATTCTAAGCACTGTCCAAACTCCACAGTTCCTGCTAGTTTATGTTGGAGTTTTCCTCCGGGTACAGGAATGAGTCTTTTTGTTATTTTTTTTTTTAAACTCATCCTTTCACATGTGATTTGGACACATCTTGCTCTTCCTTTCCTGTGCCCGACTCTGGAACTAGAAAGCTATTGGATAGTTTGCAGTCAGTGCAGCTGGCATGCTACTGCCCACTTATCATACCAGCACCTGGGAAGCTGAGACAGGAGGATTGTGAGTTCAAGACGAGCCTGGACTGCTTAGACAGATTCTGTCTGAAACAGTTTTTTTTTCCCCTCCAGTTGATGGAAAAGACATGACTTTGAGGAGAAGAATTGAGACAAAAACAATTGGTAATTAAATGGTTAACCTACATGTAGTTTATATTAAGAAGCAAAAGAAGTAAAAAATGAAAACATGATGAGGTTATATTAAAAAAAACAAGGCATGTGCGTCTTCTAAACACTGTACCAGACAGGGCTTTTGTGCACAGCCTCACAATTTTCCTCTTTCCATCAGATCCATGCAGCTCATCACAGTTCAGCTGGGGGCTGGGCTAAGGGGCTGACTGTGCTGTTTATTCTCCGAAAGAGAGTTCTTTCATGCCTCCCCCTTTCCATTTCTTAATTATTGGAATACTGCACATTCTGTCCTGACACAAGAAAGTTCCCGACTTCGTGTCCGCTGAGGACAGCATAATGGATACGGGGAAACTCTCTGAGCCCCACTGGATGGGCCTCTCCAAGTGCATTGGTAAGAAACTGTGTTAGAATCAATCAAATTGTACCCTTGATTTCAGCTAAAGGCAATCTGGAAACCGGCTTATTAGGTACTAATACGTGTTCTTGCTTTTAGGCATTAGCTCGCTGTGGAACTAACGGTGAGTGTGGGGTAATTTAAATAGGGACCGGAGTGGAGGAGGCCAAGGCTGCAGCAGTGCTGGTCCCGGATGTCAGCCAACCAGCAGCACAGCCTGGAAGGCTAATGTCACAGGCTGGAAGGTGACCTGCCAAGCCTTAGGCTGCAGGCTAGGGAGTGTGGATTTAACCACTTCACTGCGAGGTTCATCCGGAGCAGCGCACTAGCTGGCTGTGAGGCTAGCAGAGGGCTAAGAGCTCCTTAGAGGGTCGTTCAGGGAGAGGCATTAGAAACAGAAACAGCCGGGCAGCCACATAGACGGGCAAGAAACAATGGGGCAAGGGAGAAGTTTGCCTGGATGGTGGGGAAGGGAAAACCACAGAGGGCGAGGGCAGGGTGGGCTGCTGTAGTCCTGGGAAGGGCGGAGGGTAAAGCTTTCCCTACCTGGGTGGTGGCGCACGCCTTTAATCCCAGCACTCAGGAGGCAGAGCCAGGCTGATCTCTGTGAGTTCGAGGCCAGCCAGGTCTACAGAGCGAGACCCAGGACAGGCACCAAAACTACACAGAGAAACCATGTCTCGAAAAAAAACAAAACAAAAGCTTCCTCTCGTTAACACAAATACCAGGCTGCGGTGAATTGATGTGCCTCCTAGTTACCATTAGAAAGCCAAAGATGGACAACATAGCAAATGTCTAATCCAGTCCTTGAAATATCTGTATATTCCATATATATATATATGTATGTATGTATGTATGTATGTATAGTCGTACTAGGTATCTGAACCTAGGCACTCATATATGCTAGGTAAGTGCTCTAATGTTGATCTGTATCTCTAGCCCCTTTAATACTTTTATTTTGAAATAGAAGCTCACTAAGTTTCCCAGGCTAGCCTTGAACTTTTGCGATCCCCCTGCCTCAGCCTCCTAAATAGTTGGTGCTACAGGCCAGAGCCTCCAGGTATCTGATTTCTGTCGTATTTTCTAGGTCTGCCTGTTATCGTGTGTGTGTGTGTGTGTGTGTGTGTGTGTGTGTGTGTGTGTGTATGTGTGTGTGTGCTCCAGTGCCATGCTGTGCTGCTGACCCTGGTGGGCCCAGAACTGGACACATTAACTAAACTGTCTATGACGTGTGGTGCTGGACTGTGAATTCAATTCAAATCCCTGTTATGAGGGTAATTATATCAGTTCTGTTCTCCTTGAGAATCAGAAAGTGACTAACTTCCAATTATTTGTCTAACCAAGAAGTGACTTTTGTTTTGTTTTGAGACAGGGTACAGCCCTGGCTGTCCTGGAACTCACTCTGTAGACCGGAATGGCCTTGAAATCAGAGCTCCACCCACCTCTGCCTCCCAAGTGCTAGAATCAAAGGCGTGGGCCACCACCTGATGAGAAGTGATTTGCATAGTCTGACAAGGTGGGAAGACACATGCTAGCTGTCTGGCTATGGATGAGGGACCACTGGCCACAGTCAGGAAAGGCAACATCTGTTGCTTGTGCTCTGCTAACACCTGCTACAACCTTTCCCCTTACGAAAACACCATGCAAATGGTCCAAGTCATTGAAAAATATTCAGAAAATGGAAAATAACATGCATTTTCTAGCTCACTCTCTACCTTCTTTCCTTCCTCCTTCCTATTTCTTTCCTTTTGAGACAGGGTCTCACTATGTAGCCCTGGTTGGCCTAGAACCTGCTCTGTAGATCAGGCTGTTTCTCTAGCTCAGAGATCTACCTACCTCCTGAGTGCTAGGATTAGAGGTGTACATTATCATGCCTGGCTCTTAAAATATGTTTTAAAAAGGTTTTTATTTTGATTATTTTAAACTATGTATATTTGTATTATTTTAAATTATGTATGTGCCTATGAGTCTGGGTACCTGCCAAGGCCAGAGGCATCGGGTCCCCCAGGAGCTGGAGTTACAGGGGGGTGTGAACCGCCTGACATGGGAGCTGGCGACTGAACTGGGGGCCACTGGAAGAACGGTGCCCTTTTGACCGCTGAACCATCTCTCCAGCCCCCCTTTTCTTTGTGTTAATTTACTAGTTCCCAGTCTGCTCCTTCAACTCTTCCTTTAAATAAATAAATACATAATCTTACTTAAATTTTGTTGTATACATGTGGCATGGTGTGAGATCACAAAGAGCAGAGGGTTATTACAGTGAAGAACACGAGCGTGCCCATGCCTCGTGACCCATCAGTAAGACCAGCCAGAGCCTGCTCATTTGGTAAAAGCCCTGAGTACGGTGCTGTTAACTGTAGCGCTCAGGCCACACTTCAGATTCCAGACTTGTTCTTCCCACTCAGCTCCTTCTCTGTGTTCTTGGGCCAGCGTCTCCCATTCCCTACCGCCTCAGGTAACCGCTGCTTCGTTAGTCTCTTGGAAACTCTGCAACATTTGTTTGCTTGCCTTTTTGTGTGAATATAAGCATTAAATAGAAAGGACATCAACATTCGATTTACAGTCACCTGAAAAGAAGATTGTAACTTGTTAAAACAAGCTACTTTTTTTTCTCTTCTCCATGCTTTATTTTTCAGAAACCATTTTCTTGTATTTTTTGAGATTATATTTGAATTATAGCATTTCTCCCTTCCCTTCCCTCCTTCCAATTTCTCCCATGTACCCCTCTGGGGATTTCAAATTTGTGGTCCCATGTTTCACTAATATATATGTATATGATGTATTTATTGCAATGACCACAGGAGCTCAGGTGTCTGTCTGAGTGTTATCATTGAGTATACTCTCAGAATGGAGGTTGAAGGACTGTATGATAATTCAATTACTTCATTTAGGAACTTCCATACTGCCCCCTTCCCCCCTCAGCACTAGGGCTGAACTAGCATCCTCTCACATAACAGACAAGTGCTTTACCACTGAGTTGCCCCACCCCAGGCTTTTGGAGAATAGCCATCCTAAGAGGTAGGCACACACCCTACATTTTGTTTTTTTCTCTCAAAATATTGCAGAATATATTGGTATACTTTTCTGTTTTATTATACATAGCATGGTGAAAGTAATTTCGTTGTCTTTCAAGGATAAGGAATTTAACAGTGCATATAAAAATTGTGAAAGCATTTCAGTCTTTATTCTCTGGTAATTCCTCATAATCCAGGAATCAGCTTTAAGCACAGGGAAATATTTTTTGCTCTAATATGCAAAGTTAGAGCTGGGAAGTATTTTTTCTTTTTCATTAGTGTATACTAATTGCCCAGAACAATGAAGTTTTGTTCTGTTTTGTTTTTTTCTAATTTTTTTTTTTAATTTTTGAGACAGAGTTTCTCTGTGTAGTTTTGGTGCCTGTCCTGGATCTCGCTCTGTAGACTAGGCTGGCCTTGAACCCACAGAGATCCGCCTACCTCTGCCTCCCGAGTGCTGGGATTAAAGGCGTGCATCACTACTACCCAGCTATAAACAATGAATTCTATTATGACATTTTATAAACATATATAGTTTTTTCATCATATCTGTATAACCATTACCCTTCTTTGTACCTCTCTCCTCCTCTTGCTGATTCGATCTTTCTCTCAAAAGGTCCCCTGGGCTGAGGTCTTGGGGCAGCCATGACCTGTAGCCCTCCTGCTAAGAGTGCAGGTGGCCAACAGCCTCTAGCTGCTGGACCTTAGGCTGCCAGCTCAAGGTTCCCACACTGCCAAGGCCACACTCACCCAGGCTGTCCTGGTCATGAGCTCTCTGTGACACTTCAGTGAGCCTCTAGGATGCCGCTTTGTCTCTGATGCCTTTTTCTTCCTTCCCCTCCTTTTAAAGAGTGTTAAACCTAAGGGGTAGTAGCATGTTCTCTCTGTGTCGTCTACTCCCTTTCCCTTCACGAAGAGTTTTCTCCTGGTAATTCTCCTGCACTTCTCAACCCATTTTAGCCTCTGCCTCCCAGAGAATGTGAACTGGCAGCTCCTGGGATGGACAGGAGTCAGGTTAGAAGAGAGATCAGCAATGTCCACATAGAGAGGACAGCCCTTGGGGGAGGGGAAGTTAGTTGGTGCTGGGAGATGCCAGTTTGAAGCGCCAAGACAGAGGTCAGTGAAACTAGCCCGGGAGGTGGAAGCTACACCACACAAGCAAGCCTGTTTGCTTTCTCACACCAGCAGCAGCCCTTCAGGATTTTAATTAGTAGAAATCATGAAGGGGCTTTGTAGATGTAACCAACCGTCGTATAAATAAGAAACACAGAACCAATGCAAAGAAGAAAGCCAAGAGGTCAGAGCTAAGAGCCAAAACCTTACCCTTCCTCCTGCAGTGGTCCTACCTCTCCAAAGGAGCCTGTACTTCCTGTGTTAAAGTCTTTATATAGTCTCTGTTCTGCCTTCTCATTGGTAGTAAACCCAACCACAGGACTGCCTCATTACGGCCTGTCTGTATAGACCTCCAGGTGTTCTATGGTTGGTATTGAGATTAAAGGCATGTGTATCCAATGCTGGCTGTATCCCTGAACACACAGAGACTTACCTAGCTCTGTCTACCAAGTGCTGTGATCACAAGCGTACACCACCACTGCCCTGCTTTCCTATGGCTTGCTAATAGCTCTGACCCCCAGGCAACTTTATTTATTATACAAATAACATTTTGGTACAAAAGAAAATATCACCATAGGGCTTGCCAGGGATCTCGGCATTAACAGTGTAAAAGTTTAGGGGGTGGGCAGGCGGAAGTGTGGCCTCTGTCCCACACAAATAAAGCCCCTAAGTTCACTGCTGGGAGAAAACAACAAAAGCCTACCTCCCCCCCCCAAAAAAAAACCAAAACAAAATAAGGGGTGTGGGACCCTGGGGGCAAGTGAACTATACCTAAGGACAGAGGACCCTCGAATGTCCTCATGGAAGCTGTTCAGGAGGAGGGGCTGGACAGCTGGCCTCAAGCTCACAGGTCCATGGCCAGTCCACACCTTGGTTGAATGTGTCTTCAAGCTAATGCAGGATTTTTTTTTTTTTTTTGGATGCCCTTTTCATGTTCTACTTGTGGGAGAGAGGAAATGGCCCGCCATCACCTGGTTCTTGTAAACCCTCTGTCCAGTCCTCGCAAACTCTCAGGGTGTTCCTGTGGAGTATTCTGGAAACTGACATACTCTCAGCACGTTTCCTGCTGCCCCTCTAGTCCCTGTCATGTTCGCCAGCTCCTGCTGACCGTTGGCTGCTTCCAGCTGTGGCCCTCCATCCAGCTGTGGTCCTCCATCCAGCCTACGGCCCCACAGTCCCTTCTCCACGAAAGTGCCAGATCCTACCCTGCCCCTTCCCATGCCCTCTGTGCCACGGCCCCCTCCCCCTCTCACATTATTCCCCGAAGCACCCTGCTCCCTTTCCCTTTGGCACCCCTTGGCTATTTCTCAAGCCTGGGCGGCCATGCCCCTGGCCCAGCGCCACTGCATCCATCCATCCATTCTCCTTCTGGGAAACCCTCCCGATGTGCAGGAACCCCACCCTCTCTCTGCGGGTGTCTCCCTAATGGCCAGGTCCTTCCCGTGGCACACCCTCTCCGCATCGTCCCTTTGGTCTCCTTATCGGGCTTTGTATTTCATCGGGACACTTGACACCATCGGCCGGTGTGGCGCATGTTCCGTACTCTGCCTCTCTTAGTCTCTTCCCCCATGAATCTCAAGCTCTAGGAAGCGGGGGTTTCATCTGGCCATTGCTTCATTTGCAGGGCTCTGAACAGGCGGCCTTGGCTCACTAAGCACTTGAGTAAGGGCACAAAAGGCAGTTCAAAGAGTTGGTGTGGAGGGAACGCCACGGGCAAGTGAAGTCAGAAGAGTGAGAACCACTGGAGTCTATTGTTTCCTCCTACGTTTCCCACAGCTGGTGAGAGTGGCTTTGTGTGTGTGTGTGTGTGTGTGTGTGTGTGTGTGTGTGTGTGTGTGCTGGGGAATTGAACCCCCGGCCCTCACATGTACTGCAAGCAGTCTACCCCTGGGCTGCATGCGGCCCCAGCACTCAGTTTTCTCCTTGTAAAATCCGATATCAGAGTTGCTTAGAACTGTGGCTCTGTTAGATGAACCAACCTGCTTTCCTCGCTGATGCCCGTGTAACTCAGAAGAACCATCAGTCAGCAAGTGAAGGCCTTAATGAGCTTTGTGGCCACCTACTCTGCTGGCGCTGTTGGCTCCCTTCCCCTCCCAGTTTTCATTTTTGGAGAGATTGTGCCGCTTTGAGCTGATAAAGTACATTTTAAGTTGAAGGTTATTTAAGTGACCAGCCCAAATCCCAAACTTCTAGCTAAAAGCAAACATCAGAGAACCGTTTCCGTGAAAGTGGGCTAGTGTCTTTACATCACCGTGTGGTCCTTTGATGGTGGGCATGGATGAAGCTCCCACAGTAGTGAGAGGGTCACAAACTCCAGCCACACTGTGCAGAACAGGAATTTGGAATATGTACTCTAATTGTCAACACCTACTCTCAATCAAACCAGATCTTCCCAGACCATGAGCCTCTGAGGACAAGAATGGCGTCGGACATGCATATTGCATATAAAGGCATATCTGTGGATATGAAATATAGACACAGTTAACACGTATATTACATACAAAGGCATATCTGTGGATATGAAATACAGACACAGTTAACACATATATTGCATACAAAGGCATATCTGTGGATATGAAATACAGACACAGTTAACATGTATATTGCATACAAAGGCATATCTGTGGATATGAAATACAGACACAGTTAACACGTATATTACATACAAAGGCATATCTGTGGATATGAAATACAGACACGGTTTTTGTAAGCTCTACAGAACCCTGGACACACTGGGGAAGAGGGAATCACAATTGAGGAATTGCATCTATCAGATTAGTCTGTGGGGTATTTTCTTAATTGCTAACTGATATAAGAGGGCCCCGAATGCCGTGGGTGGAACTATCCCTGAACAGGTGGGTCCAGGCACTTGAGAAAGGCAGCTGAGCAAGGCAGACAGAGCAAGCCCACAGTTCCTGCCTTGGACTTCCTGGATGATGGGCTGTAGAAGGTAAGATGAAATAAACCCTTTCCTCGCCAAGTTTCTTTTGGTCATGGTGTTTATCACACCCACAGAAAGCCAAGTAATACACTGAGGTGAATCCATAAGCAATTTTTTTCTTTCTTTCTTTTTTTGGGGGTTTTTCAAGACAGAATTTCCCTGTGTAGCCTTGGCTGTCCTCAAATTCGATCTGTAGACCAGGCTGGCCTTGAACTCACAGAGATCAGCCTGCCTCTACCTCCTGAGTGCTGGGACTAAAGGTGTGTGCCACCACCACCTGCACAATTCTTTAGTGAATGCTGGTAATCATAGGTGAAATGTTTGGGGTAATAAGCCTGCCATGGCCCAAGGATTCAGGGCTCTGGAACGTGAGTATGAATTGCTCTCAATAAATTCCATTTACAATGATACCAGAAGCATGATTTTCTGTGTAATGATACATAAAATAGTGGCATGACCCCTCTTCCCAAGAAAGACTGTGAAAAACCAGAGTTGGGGAGGAAGAGGGGAGGAGGTGATGGTGTCTTCTGGACATGACAAGACTATTGTACTCACGAACTCACAGCAGCTGCAGCTGCCCATGCAAGATCAAGCCAGCCAACTTTTAAGCACAGGGGAGGAGGAGCTTACGAGCCCCCACTCCTAGCTGAGGAGCTATTGATGAGTGATGGTTTCCGAGGGAGGGGGAGGTAGTTTTCTCTAAGGAGTGGCCCCTAGTAGGTTGACCATGCTTAGACTTCCATATCACTGTTCATCACTGAAGGAAGTCAGGACAGAAACACAGACAGGGCAGGAACCTGGAGGCAGGAGCTGATGCAGAGGCCATGGAGGAGTGCTGCTTCCTCTCTATGGCTTGTTCAGCCTGGAAATGGCACCACCCACAATGGGCTAGCCCCTCTCACATCAATCAGTAATTAAGAAAATGCCCTACAGGCTTGAGTACACCCCAATCTTACAGCATTTTCCTAATTTGAGGTTCCCCCATCTCAGATGACTTTAGCTTATGTCAAATTGACATAAAACTACCCAGTACAATATATAATATGTATAGCTAGAACTACAGGTGCTCGTGAACTGTCTGGCATCCGTGCCAAGAACTGAACTCGGGCCCTCTGGAAGAGCTGTAAGAAATCTCACCTGCTGAGCCAGCTCTCCAGCTCCTCAAATTGTGTGTGTGTGTGTGTAAATTTTTTTTTAATCGAGGCTAGAGAGATGGCTCAGTTAAGAGCACTGACTGCTTTTGCAGAGGATCTGGGTTTAATTCCCAGCATCCCACATGGTGGCCCCAACTGCCTGTAATTGCAGTCCTAGGGAATCCTCTGTCCTCTACTGGCCTCTGTATACGTTCGTGTTGTGCTTAGCAAGCAAAACACCCATACACATAAAATAAAAGTAAGGTTTATTTATTTATTTATTTATCTATTTATTTATTTGAGACAGGGTTTCTCTCTGTGTAGCCCTTTGTCCTGGAACTCACTCTGTAGACCAGGCTGACCTAGAACTCACAGAGACCCACCTGTCTCTGCCTTTATACCGCTGGGATTAAAGGTGTGTGCCACCACCATGCCTGGCAAATTAAAGTAAAGATGAATAAAAAAAGTTTCAAGTAAGTCAAGATGTGTATTTCTTTTTCAAGATAAATGATGGGTTGTAATATTGCTTTTCAAATTACTGGTTTTCAAATATTGTTAAAATCAAGAGAAAAGCCAATACTTGATTCAACCCCAGCTCCATTAATTATGACTAGTTGTTGAGTTGAAAGCTCTGGTTGGGAGCAGGTTTTGGACTCTTGGTGGGAAGTGGAGTCTCCCAAAACCTCATGGGAAAGGAAACAGGGGATGGTCATGGATTTCCCTCCTTAGACTTGTGGGATGCTTCATTACATTGCTGGAATGTGTGTGTTCTTATGCTGAGATATTTGTGACCTTGTGACTAGTAGTGTGTGTGTGTGTGTGTGTGTGTGTGTGTGTGTGTGTGTGTGTGCATGTTTACATGTGTGGATGCTGCAGGTCCAAAGTTGACATGGTATGTCTTTATTGATCATTCTCCACTTTATTGAGCCTGGGTCTTTAGCTAAGCCTGGAGCTCACTAATTTTAGCTCGTCTAGTTAGTCGGCTTTCCCCAGGAATCCCCTATCTCTTCCTCCTGCAAATTAGATAAACAGCCAGCCATCACTCCTGACTGGCTTTTACTTGGGTCTGGGACCCTAAACGCCAATCTGCATAGCAGGGGCGCTATCCACTGAGCCACCTCCCCAGGTCCACATTACTCTGTTTTAAAAGATGATCCATCACTAAACCTGGAGCTCGCCCCTTCAGCAAGGCTGCTGAGCCAGCGAGCCTCAGGGATCTGCAGTGCTGGAGTCACAGGCCCATGCTGACGTGCCTAGCTTTTAAGTGGGTGCTGGAAGTCACAACTCAGGTCCTCGTGTCTGAAAAGCATTGTTCTTACTGAGCTATCTTGCTACCTTGTTTGTAAGCTTTGTTCTTTCTGAAAGTATGGCAGGTCATTCAAGAGGAAGTGGGCTGTGGGAAGGAAAGGAAAGAATGCTTCCTCTGGGCATCAGGGCCAGGACTAGAACCATCGCTGTCTCTACTCCTGACCACAGAGTGGCAAAAACACTACTTTCCTGTGCCCGAGAAGAGTACCGTCCGAAATTGTCCAAGCAAAGACATCAAGGGCAGTCAGCAACCTGGGAACAACCAAGATGGCCGCTGGTTTGATGACACAGACGCCTGACTTGAGCGTTTACCTTCACCCTCCATCCCTGTGAGCCTGTAGTTTCTCTGGGGGTGTCAGCGGATACACAGCTGATGGACGTGCCCCTGTGTTGGCAAACTCACTGCTGCTCTCTTTCCCCACACACCAACTGATGTTGAAGGAAGACCTTCCCACCTGTGCCACTGACGTCACAGACCACCCCGCCCCCAGCACCGATGGGGTGACAAGAACTATTTTCCGTTTCCAGCCTCTTGAGAAATACCTAGTGGAGAGACAGAAGAGAGGGCACAGGCCTTTACTTTGTTCTGAGAGTCCAGGAGCAAACAGATTATTTACAGGGAGTGTTTTCCGATCACAGAATAAACAGGCTTTGGGGTTCCGCATGCCCAGGCATTTATGCTCAAACATGAATATGTGTTAAATATGTACAGTCCCGCGTTTCCTTGAAGTCTCTTTTTCTTAAGATTTCAACATGCTCCAGCTCTCATGTCGGGTTCCCTCTCGTGTCTTTGTGCCTGTGTGAGGCTTTGTTGCACATCGGACCGTATTTGGGGAAGTTTTCTGCCCTGCTGGAAAAACAGGAAATTGCCATCTTTGGGGACTGTGAATCAAAATGGAGATGGAAAACCCCTTTCTTGGGACGCTTTCAACAGGACCATCCGAGTTCCTGCTGCACCTGCTGAGAGTAAGCATGGGTGGTGTTTCTGGGATGCTTCAGTAGAGTGGGTATAGACACATATGCGTATGTACGTAGGCATGCTTTAATATACACCTAGGGAACGCATTGTTGGGTAATGCATTGTGAGGATGACGCAAAATGTTCTTTTATAGCTCAAGATGGCTCCACCTACGCCTCTACGTGATGTAATCTTATGGGACCATGGTTGGATATTATCTGTGATGTGGTTATGTGGCACTTGACTATAATTATTTGGTATCAACTTCAAACACAAGATGATGCCTTATTAGGTCACACAGTGTTTCCCAGAGCAAGATGGCACAGTGACAGTGTCCACAGCAGAAGCAGAGATGCAGTTCTTGTTCCGTGCTCACCCTAGCTCATGGGCTCCTTTGCTCAACTACTGTGACTGTGCCTCTCCGCAGCCTCTATTACTCTTAACATTTCAATTCCTCCATGCTTGAGCTCATCCCAATGTCTGTTCCGGGCCCTCACCTTCTGGCCTTCTTTCTCTCCCTCTCTGTGGATCTCCATTGGCTTCTGGTCCCATGCCTCATCTCTCAGCAGCTGTTATCCAGGCTTTCCTGCCTGTGGAAGCAGCATCCATATTTAAATACTGCCCCTTCCATGAAACCCTTTTTGGCCAGTAACACTTTAGAAACAGACCTGCATTCCAGCGTTTGAACCAACCAGCTCCTCTCTTGAGTTCCCTTTACATTTAATGTGGGTCAGGTGTGGTGGTGGTCACTTTTGATCTCAGGACTTGGGGAGGTCTAAGGCAGGCATATTACTTTGAGTTAGAGGCTAGCCTGGTCTACATAGCGAGTACCAGGATAGCCAAGGATATATAGCAAAATCCTGTTTCAAAAACAAACAACTCACCCACCCCCCAAAACACAAACAAAGAAAAGCAGAAGCATCAAAGGGAAATCAGCAGACACAAGGGGGTGCGTGTGTAAAACACACAAGACGTGGGTGTAATGAAACGTGCATGGTGTGTGTGTGAAACACACAGTGAACCGTTCCTATGGTAATGTTTTCCGCCCTTTGCCTCTGGAATGTCTCAGTTGAGGGGAAGGTTCTTCCCCAGGTGCCAGGTGACGAAATGAAAAAAAAAAAGAGGTAGACATTGTCGCCTCCAACAACGTGTATTGTTTCCTAGATTCTCTATTAACACTAAATGCAGGGTGTGACTCACGGTTAGAAGCCTGGGCTGTGTGTTCTGCTGAGGCCTGTTTGCCTCCCAGCCCTGTCACTTACCAACTATGTGACCTTTACTGTTGAAGTCACCCCTCCCGTCCCCACCCCCACCCCCACAAAAATCTGAGTTCCTCCTGTGCTGGTGAGAGCAAGCATGGGTGGTGTGTTTCTGGGCTGTTTCAGAAGAGTCCATATACATTTTTGTGTGTACATATATGCGCATGTACAGAGGCATACTTTAATACACGCCGCCTGGGGAATGTGTTGTCGGGTCTGAGCTGTGACTGGAATTATGCTAACCTTGGGGGAGGGGCTGTGAGAACTAAGGGGGTGATGGGATGAACTGAGGGCCCAGTCAATGTTAATCATCCACTCCCTTTTGTTCCTGAGTGGCAACAGGTGTGGCTGGGCAGGCACCACAACTCTACGCTGAGCTGCTGATAAAGGGCTGGGTGGCCTCCTCCACTCCCCCCAACTTTAAGACATCTCTGAGAGAGATGGCTCGAAGACGTGAGCGTTGGCTGTACCCTTCACAGGAAGCCTGGCAGCAATCCAGGCCACACAATGGCCGCAGAGAGATCTGATACTCAATGTAAGACCACAGTGTGGGGAGAGAGGGGAAATAAAACCTGCTAGGACAGCGCTCCGAGACACAGCATGAGTTTCCACATTTATTTATAGAAGCCCCTTCCCTCTCGGTGGCACACATCTCGTCGTGGTCCTAACTTATTTGGGGGGGGGGGGTCAAGGCTTTGGGACAGAAACCTTTACACAGGAAGTGCTTTGATAACTGCCAGTGGCAGAGGAATGTGAGCCGCGATGACATGTTGCCTGTGTCCTCTTCATAAATACGGCTCCCCATCTGCATGTCCCCCAATACTTCATGCAGAGAGGACACTCTCACGTGATTCCAAGGCCACTGATCAAATTTAGGTATGTGAGAGTTGGTAATGTTCTTAAATAATAGTATAATCAGGACTCAGGTTTGGGGAACAGAAGGCCATTTCCTATTGGGATGGTACAGTTACAAAGGTTCTGGGCTCTGTATTCTCATTTATGTAAGATTCAAAGACTATGGTGTGCTCCGGACAACACACTCCTGTTTTGTACTTTATCTTGTAACTATGGGTATTGAACCCAGGGCTTTGCTCTGAGTTAGAACCCCTGTGCAATGCTGCTGTTTTACACAGCTGTGGTTAGAAATCTGCCCCTAGAAGTTCTTCTTGAGAAAAGAAACGGTTTGTTTCGTTTTTATTTTGATAGCATACATTAAAAAATTAAAAAAAAAAAACCTACCTGCCACTGTTGCTTCTTTTCAGCCCTAAAGAAAACTGTCATGGGGTGATGGTAGCACACACCTTCGATCCCAGCACTCAGGAGGCAGAGGCAGGCAGATCTCTGAGTTTGAGACCATCCTGGTCTGTGGAGTGAGTTCCAGGACAGCTAGGGTTACACAGAGAAACCCTGTCTTGAAAAAACAAAAGAAAACAAAACAAAACAAAAAACCCTCTCAGTTCAGGGAGGGACAGCAGCTTCTCAGGTGTGGTGGTGTGTGCTTTAGGGAAGGCTCTGTCTAGTTAGTGCTGCCACAGGCTCTGCAGTCACACAGAACCTGGTACTCTGACACTTAGTAACGGCCCGGCTTAGCAAATTACAGCCAACTTTAGTGGCCTAAGTCATAAGAGTTGAGGGTTGTGGTGGTGCATACTTGTGATTCCAGCACTCATGAGGCCGGAGGGTTTGTTTTCAGCCAAGCTAGAGGAACATAGGAAGTTAAAGGATATCCTGGGCTACGTGGTTAATCTGTCTTAAAATACAAGAGATTGTTGTGAGGGTTAAATCATGTTTGTATATTAAGATAAAGTCCAAGGAGGCTGGAAAGATAACTCGGTGATTAAAGGCATATTCTGCACTCGAAGGGGACCTGACTTTGGTTCCTAGAACCTACATCAAGGTGGCTCACCACTGCCTGTAACTCCAGCTCCAAGGAATCCGACACCCTATTCTAGCCTCCTCAGGTACCTGCACTTGAACATTCAGGTGTGTGCATGTATACACACACACACACACACACACACACACACACACACACACACAGAAAGCACTTAAAAATTAAAATGAGTCTTAAGAAAAAAGTCTAAAGCTTTTAAAAGAAATGCCAAGATAAAGTGGCTTAAACCGTCATTTCTCTCCCATCCAAAGCTGGCCCAGCAACACCAGCAGCTTGTTCAGGGAGACTTCCACGTGGTTGCTCCCCGTGTCCGTTCTCGTGGATCACTGTCCACACTGGGGCCTGGCTGGGGAATGTGGCTCATCTCTACTGCAGGAGAAGACTCTGCTCCTCACCTTTGCTCCCACGTCACTGCCACAGCGCTGCCTTACTCATGTGGACACAGTAGAGAACAGGGAAAATAGAGTCTTCGGAGGCCAGGCTTTGAGTGGGGGAAAAGGGAGTTTTGGTGGACAAGGAACAATTTTCCACTATACCTGGCACCCTGTTTAGCACGTTGCTTAAAATAAGATCCTATCGCGGCAGAGCCAGGCAGATCTCTGTGAGTTCGAGGCCAGCCTGGGCTACAGAGTGAGTTCCAGGAAAGGCGCAAAGCTACACAGAGAAACCCTGTCTCGAAAACAACAACAAAAAAAAACAAACAAAAAAAAAAAAACAAAAAAAAAAAAACAAAGACAAAGACAAAAACAAACAAAAAAGATCCTATCATCAATTATCTTCAATATATATTCAGTGTATTTCCTCAGTGAGATCACCACCTGGGAAATACTAGATATACTCAGTCATTGCTTATTAAGTGAGAAATACAAGTCAGCAGACTGATTCTCCTTCGGAGACCCTTTTAGGGATGGTGGGCTTCAGTGGTACAAGAGAGGTGTGCTCTCTTTCATAATATGGGAGCTAGGAGGAAGGGCTGGGAGCGCAAGTATCGTGACCTCATCAACCATGGGCACGTCTGTGGTGTATGCATGTGTGTGTACATGTATGTATGAGGGAGTATATTCATGAATGCTTGAATGCTTGATTTTGTGTGTGTGTGTGTGTGTGTGTGTGTGTGTG
>CABHPQ010162264.1:0-23843 GCA_902168405.1 Peromyscus aztecus
CATTCTTCCTTCAGTCTCTGCACTTGGTGGCTTCAGGGAACTCAAGCTGATGGATCATGTAGCATTTGTCCTTTTGTGGCTGGCTTATTTCCCTCTTCATCATGCCCTAGTGTTGATTTGTGCTGTAGCAGTTGTCAAAACACCCTTCGTTCTCAGAGCTGAGAGATATTCTGTGTGGATGGCATACTGTGCTCACCCACAAATGGGTAGGCACTGGGCTGCTTCTGCCTCTTGGTTGTTGTGAGCAATGCAGTAAGGAACTTGTGTGTAGAAATCTAAGATCCTGTTCTCCTTTTGCCCACATCTTAGTTACTTTCCTGTTGCTGTGATAAAAACCCCAACAAAAGAAATTTAGGGGAGAAAGTTTATTCCAGTTCACAATCAGTCTATCATGGTGGGAAGTCAAAGCAACGGGAGCCTGAAGTGGCTCAAGGGAGACACAACGAATACATGTGTGCTTCTTAGCTTCCTTTCTCTGCTTATATAGTACAGGATTCCCTGCCCAGGGAATAGTCCCATCTATAATTAAGATGGGTCTTCTAATATCAATTAAGGTAACCGGGATAATCCCACACAAGTATGAACATGGGTTTCAGGGACTGAACTAAGTTTGGCAGCTTCCTCCATGGGTGCCTTTATCCACTGAGCTGTCCCCACTGGTCCCCTCCTTTTAGTGTATTTTGGATATTGCTTTCTATCAGTTAATACTCATCTCTGACACTGTAGCTACACACCTTCTTACCATAACTTATTTAACTCACGTGGATCATTCTAAGCTGAATGTTAAACTCAATGTCTGATCCTATGTGCAAATCTTGAGACAGAAACTTACTTCCTTGGGGACAGTTTCTGAGGATTTTATTGAAACTGTAGTGCCTATGAAAAGTGAACCCTTAGAACTTTCCTTTTGCTTTGCAGAAAGACAGTCAAGTTAGTTTTCCCACCAGAAGGACCCTCATCAGTTCTGTGGCCAGAACTGGCTTTATAATTAAAGTCTGACAGAAGAAAATTTGTCCTCTCACTGTGTGCCTTGGATCCATACTAAGATCAGCATTTGTCATGAGCGTATAGCTTGTGAAAAGGCCTGATTCCAATCTTTTGTCCATTTCTCTGTGACTGTGCCTACCTTTCAAATAAAATGCATCACTGGGCTGGGAAGATGGCTCCACTGGGTGTTTGCCATGCAAGTATAAGGATCTGAGCCCGTATTCCCAGTACCCATGTTAAAAAGCCGGGAGAAGCGGTTCACTTGGAAGGGAAAGAGAAGGATCCCCAGAGCTCGCTGCCCAATCAGTCTAGCCAAACTGACAAGCTCCGGGTTCAGTGAGAGACCCTGTCTCAAAAAAATAAGGTGGATAATGATAGAGGAGGACTCCTGAACTTGATCTCTGGTCTCCACATGCGCACAGCACACAGCGCACTCCTGAAAGCTCGCATGCACATTGCCTTATGAGACATAATGGAGCTGCATAGACGTTGGTATTTACTGTCCATTCTGAACAACACACCAATATAAATGTGTTTGTCCTCCGTAAATGGAGTCAGAGAGAACGGCTTTTCCCTCAGTTGGCATCTCACTGTGCATAAAGAATGTCCCCAGGCTAGGGTCAGGCCCAGAGTCTCTGCTGAACTGTGTGAATGTGTGTCACCACCCAAGAGTCTGCTGGACGATGAAAGTGATGAGGCAGGTAGATCCCTCGAAGGCTGCAGGTGAGGGTGTCGCAGATCCTGGGGACACCCAGAATGCTTGTTTGCTGTGTTCCATTTGAACTCAGAGACTGAGGAACCAGGGAAAGCAGGGGGATCTCAGAGAAGGCGGGAGGAGGCCGATACACCACGCCAGGCAGGGAATCCAGTGAGTGTGCCTCTTTGCTGCTCAGAATGCATGGGCAGCAGAGATCCGACTTGCAGAATTTCATATATCACAACTATTTCAGCTGTGAGAGTAGAGATTGATTAAGGTCTGAGCCATCAGGCATCCTATGGATCAGGCTGTCTCTCACCAGCCCTCCCTTTCCCAGACATGCATGTCAGCAGTTTTCCGGGAAAGGAGTCTTTACACATTTAGCATCATCGCAGCGATTACTGTAAGGAGGCTCGATAGGCACAGCCAACCAGCAGCTCAGGCTTGGGGGGTGGGGCACCCGGACAAGGTGGTTGCAGCAGTGCATCCCGGGGTTTCTGTTGAAACTCAGCCCCCACAGAGTCCTAGGCTGCCTGGGAATTCTGTCATTCTGTAACCCTGGGGAGGCAGGGGTGGGGAGAGTGAAGGGAAAGAGTCAGCTGCCTATCCTGCAGAAGCCTCCACACTCCCAGTGTTTCATTCGAATAGCTGTCATGCTTTGACGAAGGCCTGCTCTGACACCCACCCGCCCACCAAATCCAGGAAAGGCGTTTGCTAGTGACATTTCCCCAGACTTTGTCTTCATAAAGCAATTTGTTGCACATAGCTCCCCCTAGTGGAGCGTTATAAGTATTTTGCAGGCCCCTGCTCAGAATCCCTGAGGTGATAAGAAATCTGAGGGCACCTGCTCTTCACTCTCCATGGCTTTATGTGACAGTGAATGGGACAGAGACTCACCTCTGAAGGACCAATCTGTTCCATTTCACTCCCATTTCAAGGACACACTTTCCACTTTTAGAGTAGTTTCAGAATCCCCAAGCCCATAGTCACCCTCACATGGACACATGACATCTTCATGTATATCTCACCATGGTGGGAATCGAGTGCCACTGGCTTTTTTTTTTTCTTCTGCTTTCCTTTTCTGTCCTAGGACCGACCCCACATGACATTCAGACACCTCATATCCTCAGAGCTGTGATGGTCGATGAGACGTCCTTCTTTGTTAAAAAATAAAAAAATAAAAATAACAATGATAGTCTTTGGGACATGTCAGCACTTTACAGAATGCTCCTCAGTGTGGATTTGTCTGCTGTTTTTCTCGTTATGAGACAGTCTATAGTGTCTTTTCCACTTCCTGGCATGAGCCATCTGAGGTCTGTCCCACACACTACCCCTAGAACTCAAATGCAGGCAGGTCTTCCTCTCTTGGAAGTTCTAGAGTGCTTAGTAAGGTAGATGCTGAAAATGGGGAGCACACTGGCTGGGTATATAAATGGAAGACTTGGGCAGAGCCCTGCGTGCCTGCGGCTGGGGCATCGGCTGGTGGCTGGGTTGGGGCGCTGCCAACCTGCTGAGTAAAGCTGCTAATGAAATAATACCAGTTAAAAATGAGTCCTCTATCAGAGCCAGAGTGTTTTGCTGGCCCCCAGCCCAGCACTTCCCAGCTTGAGATGGGGCAGGAGGAGGATCCCTGGAAGAGCAGGACATCACCCACTCGCCTGAACCCTGAGGTGCTGATTATCATGGTCTGCCATCCCTATGCAGTGTTTGCCACAAAGTTTTCTTAATGACTAATTCAGTGGCTGTCTCTCTCTTCCTCCCTCCCCACACCTTCTGCCTGTTTGAATATCTCTCTCCGTGAGCACCTCACTGCCCACCCAGCAACATCTTTTTCTTTTAGGATTTCAGATCCTGTCTTCCATTAGCATAAACATCAAATGAGGAACCAGATACAGTGATGCACACCTAAATCCCAGTACACAAGAGGCTGAAGCAAGTGGATTTCCCTAAGTTCTAGGCTAACCTGAGCTACATAACAAGATCTTATCAAAATGAATAAACAAAATTATTTCAGTACAGATTCTACATAAAGGCACCTCTGGAAGTACTGTTTGTTACCCATGAGGCCCAAACAGCCACTTCCTGTATTTTAAAAAGCTGTTTGTTCAACGTGAAAAGTAACTTTCCAGATGAGGGGACTTTCTTTGCAACTTCCCAAAGTAAGAATGTTTACATTTCCTAGATCACTCAGCCAGTCAGTCTGCCCATCAACCAGGCCATGATGTTGGAGACAGGTTTCGAGGACCTGCTGTAGCAGGACAGTGCTGTTCATCATGGTCAGGGTGGCCTCTATGGGTGCCTCTCAGTTCAGCAGGCCTCAGCCCAATGAGGTGGTTGCCATGGAGACCTGCAGACTCTGTCCATGGTGTTTGCTAAAGGCCAAAAGCTGCTGGGTTCCCTGACACATTCCCTTGTTGTCCCAAGAAGCTCCAGGGCCCCACAATGTCCCAAGTCCCCCTCTGCACACATTCAGATTCACTGTACTGGGTCTGATCTTGACATGAAGCACATGGACTCTGCATCCGGGGCTGGTCACAAGAGACTCTCTAGAGACTGCCTTGTCTCTATGCCTTCCACTCAAATGAGAGCCTGGTATTAAAACCTTTACCCACTTAAGAAAAGAATGGCCCTTCAAGGCAATGGGACTTTCAGGGAAACCCATCTTCAGGGCGTTCCTCCCTCCATCATTCCTCAAGCCAACCCCTAGCTCTGCATCCCAGGTTCAAACACCCAGCCCCAGAGTAAACAGCATTGCTCCCAAGAATCTTTGTAGCTTGCAGGATATGTGTGCACACAAGCCTGTGGATGGTGTGTACTGTGGTGATGCATTGTGTACCCTAATAAAATTTGCCTGAAGATCAGAGAGACACAGGAACAAGCACCTCTTACCTCTGGAACTCCTCAGCCTGAAAAAGTTTTCTACCTGAAAGGTCTCTAGCCAAAAGGGACTCCTCAGCCAAAAAGCCTTTAGTTCCTGTCTCCTCACGCCTTATATACCTTTCTCTACCCAGCCATTAAAGGTATGTGTGCTTCCCAAGTACTGGGATTAAAGATGGGTGCCACCACTGTCTGACTCTGCTTCTCTCCTAGACTAAGTCAATTTCATGTAGTCCAGGGTGGCTTTGAAGACAGATCTCTGCCTTGTGAGTGCTAGGATTAAGGGTGTGTGCCACCACTGACTAGCCTCTATGTTTAATCTAGTGGCTTGTTCTGTTCTCAGGTAAATTTTATTAGGGTACCCAATATATCATCACAGTGTACCTTATTTGGGTGGAGTTGCCTGACTCCAAACCTCCTCCTCAAGAGGCAGAGTGGTACCTGGCTGGATTGGGAGTATGCTCACTTCATGTGCTGGAAACGAGGTGCCCCTGGGTTGCTAGTAGGGTCACCTGGCAGCCACTGCGTACTTGGACTTCAGACTGTAGAGGTGGCATCTGCTGGTGGAAGCTGGTCAAGGACACAACCCTGCTCTGCTGTCCCCTGCAGAAGTTCTCAATGCCTGAGAGCCCAGGCTGGCATGTTAGTCTCATCTTGGGTTCCTGGTGTGAACTTGCCTTTATTCTTATTTTTTATTTTTTTATTTTTTGGTTTTTCGAGACAGGGTTTCTGTGTAGCTTTGCGCCTTTCCTGGAACTCTCTCTGTAGCCCAGGCTGGCCTCAAACTCACAGAGATCCGCCTGCCTCTACCTCCCGTATGCTGGGATTAAAGGTGTGCGCCACCACCGCCCGGCCTGAACTTGCCTTTATACCCAAACCAAGTTGACAATAGATCTTCCAGGACATGTGGTTTATACAGCCAGTGTACCTCAACCCTCTGATTCTCCCTGCCTGGTGGTTCCTGGTGGTCTTTCTTACAGATCCTGGGAGGGTCTCAAAAGAAAGATGGGCTCTAGCTACAGAGATAGCATGGGCCAGGCTGAGCATTGGGGGCCCTGCTTGATGGGACCTCCTTCATAGGTACCCATGGTACCCTGAGGGCTCGGTGGGAACTGGGAGAGGGGCACCTGAGTCTGTGACAACTGTTATGTCTCTCTTTTAGTCCAGCAGTCCTAGCCAGTGGCTGCCATTGCAGGACCACCATGGCTCCCTCAGCCTCTCCCAGCCCAGCATGTTCTGAAGATGCTTTAACCAAAAGCCATTAAGCTGTCTTTGTGCATATGCCTCTTCCTGTCAATGCTTGACAGCGGGCGTGGGTGAGGGGGCCTCCATTCCCGTCCTTCTCTTCCCATTGAGTCACCACCATCCGACCAGACTGCCCGCATCAGCTCTGAGCTCATCGGCTCCTCCATCAATCAGTTCCCTCTGGGACAAAGCACTGAGGAGACTCACATCTGACAAGGACTCTTCCATCTAGGGGAGCTCAGCTGGGTCAGGAGTGCTGGTGTGCATGCTGTATGGGCTCCAGTCTTCCTGTCCTGACTGTGTGATGGTAGAGGAATCTGATCCTAAGGGTTCAGAGGGGCCCCAATCTCTGCTCCAGGGCACAATGGGAGAACAGCTGCTTCCACCACAGTCTACACCTGAGAATGTCTCCCTGTCATTGACCTGAGAAAGGAAGTCACTGTGCCACCATATGGGCACAAGCTCCCTATTGCACAGAATGTGGCTGATTGCCATCAGCTAGGTCTCCCTCCTTTCTGCTCAAGGGACAGTGCCAACCAGTATCCACCCTCCCCCCCAAGAGTCCATCAAAGCTTTCCAGAGAGCCCCAGTTCCTGGCAGTTCCCACTACCTGGCAGACAGTTAAGGTCATACTTGATCTGGCTTCATGGAGGGCTCCACCAGGAATCCTCAGGTGCCAATTCTGTCAAGATGGTATGAGCCACCCACTCTGACTGGGACATGAGTAAGATGCTCACGACTCTTGAGAATTCCATATAGCAGGCACTTTGGGGAGGCAGTAAAACTCAGAGTGGACCTCCCAGATTTTAATATTAAAATTTTAATTTTGACTTTGCCCCAAGACCAAGCCCCCCATGAGGGGGCAGGCAACACCCAGAGAAATCTGATAAGACCCCCCCATCATCCTGGCTAGCAGAGCCGAGCAAAGGAGCCCCATAGGCAAGAGAGGGGATCCCAGGAAGGGAAAGAGCCAGGGGGTAGATTCCCTATTTTTACATGTAGACCCACACAGGGCTCAGGGAGAGACCCTTGGCCCAGCACAAGCTCTGGGAACTAATCTGATGTTGGAAAGTACATCTCAGACACACTAGGATTCAGGATGATCCACTAGCCCAACAAAACTATCAGCGTTCTCCAAAGGTAAGAAGCAGGACCCAGCATCTGTGCTGTACATCCATAATGCTCAAGAAGACCCAGAACTAAGAAAATTTGACCATCTTCCAGAAGAAAGACAGTGTACAATAGATGCCAACCCCAGAACAGCAAATAACAGCCACAATAACTGTGCTTTGTGCAATACACACAGAGAGGGGGTGGGGAAGGAGAGAGAATAAAGTATCCATGTACTCACAGACCTTTCATATCTGCTTCTAGAAGCCAAAGAGGAAGGGCTTGAATTTCCTACGTGATTCTAGGGGCCATAATGTGGAGGCATGGCTACTTCCTCATTGAACTGAATCTTGATGAGCCTTCCAAAAGGCTAATCCATTGTGTAAATCCTTTGTGAAAGGAACAGACAGACACAAACTTCTTTGGCTGGTCCCCTTTTAATATGATGAGGTTGGAGCCCAGGGTCTTGCTCACATTGTACCCTAGCCCAACCTGTTCCCCTTTTGAAAATTTTGCCCTGCTGGCCACACCTGGAAAGGCTCGGCTGGAAAGGGAGCCCTTGTGTTACTTTAATTCCAAGGTCACTGGTAAAGAGTGTGGCCTGCCTCAGGACTTCCAGCCCATCTCCCCCGACTGCTGTGCCCATCATCCATGCCCTGTTACAGACTACTCAGTCCTACACAGACTGAGTGGAAAGATCTTTTCAAAGAACCAGATCTTGAGTAAATTTATTTTCTCTATGGTTCTTCTGATTTCTAGCTCACCAGTTCCTCCTCTGATCATTCCTTATGCTCTCATTGAGATTCCTTATCAATCTCTTAAGGCGAAGCGTACGCTCTCATCAGCTAGCTCTATGAGTGAGCGGGCGACTGTCTGTTTACAAAAGTGATAAAGGGTCAGATTTGTCCCAGAGGCCGTAGTTTGCTTACTCCTGGCTTATTGGTTTATGATTACTTGTTTATTTAGTTAGTTTTTGAGACAGGGTCTCATGTAGTCTAGGTTGACCTTGGACTTGATATGTAGCTGAGAATGACCTTGAAGTCCTGACTTCTTCCACAAGCTGGGATTGCAGGGATACACCACCATGCCTGCCTCTGCGATCTTTTATTTTCCTCATTTAATGAATTAATACTTAATTAGTTAATGATTAAATAAAATGTATTCTAAGTGCCCCTTTGCACACCACAAATTTTATAGTGGTTTAACTTTCAACTGTACCATCTGCATTAAGTGCTTGTCTCTGATGCTTTGATATCTGGGGACTTGCTGGCCCTGAGGGACAGTCTCTTCCAGGAATGGCCACCGTGTCCTCATCCCTTCTCTGGTCCCTTACTCTGGGCCGTGACTGCCCAACTGCCCTACTCTCCCAGGCCAGGATCCCACATCAGGCTGCCTGGGGTCACACCAAGCAGCCGGTCTTCAGGTGCTGGCTCTGCCCCTTCCTTCTGCAGAGACTGTGGGAAAGGCTCTTGCCCACTCCCTGATCCTATCTTCTGACTGACCAAAGGCTTCCCCTATGGACCTCCCACTCAGGAGAAAGCAGCATACCCCATTTCTTCCCTTGAACCATAACAAATTTTATGCTTTTTGGGGGGGGGTGCAGAGGGGTCTTGCTGTATAGTTGGGGCTATCCCTGACTCCCCTGTGAATCAGAGCTAGCTTCAAACTCCTCTTCTTCCTGCCTCAGATTCCAAATTTTGGGGTAGCAAATGTGCACCACCACACCCAGCTACCGAGGTGGAGTTTCTTGGGTCACACTTTCTTCATAGTTTGATTCCACTGTGTGGGAAGCTAAGCATTTAAACAGATACACTACCCAAAGGGAGGTTGTCTGGGGGAGGGGCGTTCTCAGCCAGGTGGCACATGGCAGTTAGGCATTGGCACTAGGCCCCACTGAAAATGTGCTATTTGAGCCGGGCATGGTGATCACGCCTTTAATCCCAGCATTCAGTAGGCAAAGACAGACAGATCTCTGTGAGTTCAAGGCTAGCCTGGTCTACACAGTGAATGAGTTCCAGGAAAGTCAGAGCTATGTAGAGAGGCCCTGTCTCAAAAAGCAAAAACAAGAACAAGTGACACCCGGCAACAACAAAGGAAAGACGCTGTTTGTACCGCTTGCCAAGCTTGAGTTTCACCCAAGAAGGTTGGAATTGGAAAGCCTTAGAAATCCCAGCTGTTCGTTTCATGCATGGAGCCTGAGTTTCGGGAACCCCTGGTCAGGGCTCCAAGCTGCAGGGGACTAAGATGCTGGGGGTGGGCACCCAGAATTAATAGATGTTTCCATGAGCTCTTGTTCCAGGTTCTTTCTCACTGATGGTTGCAGGATCTGTCATAGCACAGCTCAGAGCTACCTCCTTATGTCTGCCCACGTGTTTCAGGAATACTACAGACTTCGGATTGGGAGTCTATGTTACCCTGAAGTGAAGCTATAAGAAAGAGATCCCATGGCACACCCAACACCCAGTCTTTCCACCTAGTCCTATGAAACTCATTGCCTATCTGGCTCTCTTAAGTTCACAGGGGGATCCTGGGATCTTCTAGGTGGCTGTCTGTGGCCTCTTCCTGTAGGATCTGCCTGATCTATAGTCCTGAAGCAGTAGAGACTTCAGACACTCAGAGCCCATGTTCTACATGCATTTGAGAAACATCTTTATGGTGGGTTCAAGGGTAAAGGTTGAGAAAGCAGATCAAAAGTAGATGGGACAGGCTTCTTTAGGATTCTGGAGATTTGGGGTTCCCATCCTTCCATATAGCCAGCCAGTCCTATGCTTGAGAGCACCGGAGAACATAGGTATCTTAGCTCCCCCCACTGCCTGGGGCCATCTGATCCTCGGTCACACTGTTCCCATACTCCCTGGGGGAGCCATGGGAGATCCTGTTTGTTTGCTGCTCAGAACATTTCCTGCTGGAGAACTCATCAGGTAGGAACGTAGACTGGACTGACGGAATAGAAGAACTGCCCACTTCTCCTCAGAGTGGCCAGCCAGGATGGTAGCATATCTTGTCCCAGGGCAGGGACCCTGTCTTGATGCACATGTCACATCACCAGTGTCACAAAGGTCTCAGAAAGTGCCAGGCATGTGGATAGGAAGAGTCTGGGAGGCCAGACAGGGCTCTTCCTGTTGTGGGGCCCCAGCAAACCCTGAGTGCTCTAGACCTGGATTTCCTCAATCCTCGTCCTGCTTACCCTTGGCCTGGTCTGGCACCCACGGCTCCTCTTCTGTCTGAGTACATCTGCTGAATTATTCACTAGGCCATATTAGGGCCACCTGGCAGAGTGAGACAGACGTGCTCCTGGCCTGTGTCCCATCCCTCCTGTGGTGTCTTAGTCATCTTTGGCTTTGCTTTGAGATGGCCATTAATGGAACCACAGCCAGAGCCTCCTGCAGGGCTGGGGCAGTCCCGCCATCCTCCCACAGCCAGCTCTGTGCCTGGCCCTGCACCGATCTGACCTGAGTCTCACCTGCTGCCTTGGGCTCTGGGTATTTGCAAACTCAGGCTCCACTCAGCCACCACACCAAGCCCCAGCCCTACATCCACCAAGCAAGAAACTGGGGCAAAATATGAACATCAAGACTCACCAGGATCAGGACACTGAATTTTGCTATTTCTCAAAAAAAAAAAAAAAAAATCCTGCAGTGGCTCGGAAAAGGCAAATTCAAGTTTGTTTGGAGAATTGTGCATGAGTGCATGTTTGTGTGCATGCAGGCATGCATACATGCGTGTATGAATGTTGACATGCATGAGTTGTGTACCTGTGTGTGCATGCATGGAAGGAGAGTTGCACATGCAGGAGTGTGTTCATATACATACACAGGTGTGCTCTTATGGTGCACACATGTAAGCTGTGTGCTGTTTCACATGTGATAGTTTATACCAAATGAAATTTCCATTGCCCCAGGCCTGCAGTACATAGGCATACATCCACACATTTGTGCACAAACCATGTGACCAGGACTTGCGGTGTGGCTGTATAGCTCATGTGATGCATTCAGCCCCACAGTTCCCAAACTTGGTTCTGGAGTATCTTCATTTGCTATTTTCTAGATTGTTCATCCAAAGTCCCTTGCCTTTTGTGGGGTGCCCTCAAGTCCCTCAATGCCAGCTCCTACGGAGGAGGGCCTGAGCCAATCTTGCCCTGCCCGAGATCCCCAAGAGAAGCATAGGAGGTCTCCTGGCTCTGACCCTTCAATTTTAATGGGATTCTCCCCTCCCTCCAGGTTAAACTGCAAAATGGAAGAAACAGAGGAGACTCTGCCACCCAGTGCCCTCAGCTTGTCATATGCCTAAGGAAAAAAATCGGTTACCTATCCTCACTTGTCCCACATTGTCCCATTCTCCTGGTGGACAGACTTTCCCTGTAGGAGCAGAAGCTTCCTTAACAGCTCCCTTTGGTCAGATGCTGATCAAGCTGATAAGAAGACACTAGCAGAAATGCTGGGTGGAAGTATCAGGCAAACTCAGACACCCCACTAAGGCTGAGCCTTTTAAGGCCAAGGCCATTGAACCCCAGGGCAGGACTTCAGCTTTAAGACTGCCACTCTAAGAATCCCCGTGTCCCAGTCCTGGGCTGGCTCCACTTTGGAACAGTCATACTTGGCCATCTGCTTACTCACTTACATGTCATGGAGAATCTCTGAACTCCAGAGAGGCCCCTCCTGCTGAGAGTCCAGGGGAGGTGACACTGGCCTCCAGCTTTCTAGTTATTGCCAGGCATCTCAGCACTAGCTCTGGGACTCGGTGGAATTGCCTGGGATAGCCCTGCTCAGGAGATCAGCCAGGACTGCTGACTGGTGGGGAAAGGGGTTGTTGTGGTGTCTTGGATCCTGGCTAAGTCCACACCCAATTGGCAGTCATAGGCACTCAACTATGTGGGCAAATGCACCCTGATTAGAAGACTTCTCTGCCCTCAGATGGATTCTAGGATACTGGTGGCATTTGTTGTTTTCTTAAGGGAACACCTGGGACAGGATAGCTCTAGTCCTTGGGGTGGAGATCCAGGGGGAGCTGGATCCTTGAAGAAGTCCTTGCATGAGACCATCTGTACCATGTTCCCATATTTATGAGTGGATGGTAAATGCCAACCTCAAAAGCCAAGGAGCTGAGACCCCTGAGCCCCACTCATAGACTGATCTGTCAGGTGACTGTGGAGAGAAGCTTGAGATGGACTCTGAATCTCCCCCTTTGCCTGCTTGCTCTTCAGCTCTGCCCACCACTTCCTTCCCCTGCTTTACTCTCCCCTTTAGTGAGGGGCAGGCGAGTTGCAGAGAGGGAGCCTGCCTCAGAGGCAGGTGTGAGTAGAATGAGTTTCTCACAAAATACCCCAGAAGATAAATTTGATGATGTCCTCCTTACTGGGAAATTTGACTCAAAAACCCTTGGAATATTTGTAAGAAAATGGTTATTCATGCCCCAAATGAGAAAGTGTGTTTTTGTCTCCTACCAGTCAGTGCTGAAGAAGATGTTACCTCAGCTCCTGCAGTACTTTCTGTCTTGACAGGAAGAAGCATAAAACCATCCTTTAATGATCTGCAAGCCCGAGGGGACTGGCCCACTGCAGGGACTCAGAGCAGACCCCAGTGGGATCAGCACAGGGAAAGCCACAAAGGTGCTCTCCCTGGTGCGGGAAGCAAGCAGCATGGACTCTGCTGACACACCCAAGTGACACCAATTTACACTTGTTTTAGTTATCCTCCTGTCGCTGTGATTAAACACCCGACACAAATAGCTTCAGAAGAAATGGTTTGTTTTGGCTCATGATTTGAGGATACTGTCTATCACATCAGTGAAGGCATGGCAAGCAGAGAATGAGGCAGCTGGTCACATTGTACCCACAACCAGGAAGCAGAGAGAGAGAGATGCATGCTGACGCTCAGTTGGCTTTCTTCTTTATACTCATTTCAGGACCCCACTCCATGAGATGATGTGGCCGATATTCAGAGTGGGTCTTCCTTTTCACTTAGACTTCTCTGGAAACACCCTTACAGTCATACTCAGAGGTGTGCCCACTCAGTGATTCTAACTCCAGTCGAAGTGACAGTCAAGACCCAGCCACAGTAGATTCAGCAAGAGATGTACTTGAGCAAAGAACAACAGGCTGAGGCTACATCTGCACTGCACCAAACCTTCCCTGTCCAGTTCTGAATGGCAGTCAGCTCCCTGCGGTCAGTGTGGCTAATAGTCACCTACCTGGGAGGGATGAGCATGTGGTGTGTGGCTTGTGCCTGGGGTGAGCATGAAGGAATGTGTATGCATGAAGTGTCTTTGGGGGTATGTTTGAGGGTGTGGATGTGCAGTGGAGGTGTATTTGACTATTGTATTGCTTGTGGGGTGTGTATCATATGGGGGTGTGATTTATGGGTGTGTGTGCTTATGGGCTATGCATGTGGGCAAGTGTTGTAACCACGTGAGATACAGGAGAAAGCCACCCCATAAAAACCAAATCAACAGTCTTTTATTTGCTAGCAATTCAAGCTCATGTCTGAAAGAACTCCCAACCTGAGAGATTCTGGGTAGGATTTATAAATCCAAAAATCATAATTACATCGTATCAGGGTTAGGTCAGAGGGCAGAAGTTTCAATTTTTTTCAGTTCAGTTGATTAAAACAATTTGTTTTATGTTTATGTTGTAAAATGATGGACCACCCCACCTGACCCTGAAGCTCCAGGTATGGCTTCATGAGAACGTCCTGTTCAGCAGGGTGTTGTCCATGGAGACCGGAGAGCAGTTGGGTGAAAATAGCTAAAACTAGGACAAGATGGAGTTACTTTGGGCCGTTCGTTCCTGCTGGTCTTATTGAAGAGTTTTACAACATAAAACAGTGTATACTTGTGGGAAATATTTATAGGACATGTGCTTGTGAAGAGCATGCCACGTATTTTCAGGTGTATGAGGGGTGCGTCTGTGGAGGTGTGTATTGTGGGGAATCACTCCATCCTTGAGGCATGGATGCACCTCAGTTTGCACAGTACTTGGTCCATTTAGGGCCCTGGCCACCCTCCCCCTCCAGCTTAAAAACTTCCATGTACTCTGTCCGGTCCAGATGATCAGCTGCCTCCCTCAGACAGACCATCCCTGCTTCCTTTGACCTTCCTTGGCACTCTAGTTCTGGTATTTGTCACTCCCTCTAGAGATAGCACCTCTCTGTCCTGGTCATATGAGCTCCCTGAAGGCAAAGCCCTCTAACTCACATCTCCATAGGACATGTCTTACGTTGGACCCAGAACACAGACAGTATTCAACAAAAATTTAGTGAGCCTGGGTCCTGAATGAGGATTTTGAACCTTGACACTTAAGCATAGCTACCATTTACACGTCTATTTGGTTGCCTGAACAATCAAAGTCCAGGCTGGGCAAGTCCAATGCTGTATCAATGGGTCCTGGTATCCTGCAGAGATATGCCACTGGTGTATAAGAGGGCACATGTATACGAAGCCCCATGGCCTGGACAATACACCAACTCCTAGGTAGACAGCAGGCCTGGGGTTAGTGGGGAGGAATTCTCCTATTTCAACCTCTTGAATCTCATTTTCAAGCTCCTTCCTTCAGGGAGACCTCCTTGACCAAACACTAGGCAAATAACAGCCCTCCTGAGGCCCACTGTAACCTGACCTTCCTGTGTAGGTTACCTGGGGGTTAGCTAATTCCCCACTGGATCCAGAAAGGTGCTACAGCTGCCTGTTCTTGGCGTAGGGCCAGACCCACCCAAGAAGGTTTCCTAGAAAGTAAAGGACTGCGTGTGGAGCACTGATACCTGTCCAGGAACAGCCATGCCTGCAGGCTTCCTCACACTCAGGCCTCACAGATGCATCTGCATCTCATCAGCACTGAATCTTGGGCCTCCTGGGAAGGCTGGGCAGAAAATCTGACCTAATTCCTGGACTATTAAAAGCCTCAGTCTCTGCAGTAGGAATTGGAAGACACCCTCTCCCCTATCACTGCAAGAGAGTGAGAGTTGGTTTTATGCGTCAGCTCATCAGGGTCGAGGTGCTCAGTTGCCATTCAGACACCATTTGGGTACTGCTGAGTGTTTTCAGGCACTAGAGACACTTAACACAGTATCTGTGAGTAGGTAAACAGATTATGGTTAATAGATAATGGATGGATAGGTAGTATATAGAGGTTAGATGATGATAGACAGATAGATAGATAGATGATAGATAGATAGATAGATAGATAGATAGATAGATAGATAGATAGATAGATAGATAGATAGGTAGGTAGGAGGTAGATAGATAGATAGAGATGATAAATAGATAGGTGATAGATAGGTAGATGATAGATGATAGATAGATAGATAGATGATAGATGTAGATAGATGACAGATAAATAGATGATGGATAGATAGATAGATAGATAGATAGATAGATAGATAGATAGATAGATAGATAGACAGACAAACAGACAGAAAGACAGACAATAGACTGGCCACAGAGAATAGACCAATAATGAATGATGGATGGGTGGATGGATAAAAAAGAATGAGGATAGACATAGACTCTGTTGGCTGTTTCTCTAGAAAGCCCTGACTCACACAAGGACTTAAAGACTGAAGATGGACATGAATTTGGAGGGAAGGAGAGATCTGGGAACTGTCCCATAGGCAGAGGCCACTTTCCTTCCTAATTCCACAGAGCTAGGCAAATTTCAGACTGTTACATCTCATTCTGTCCTAAGAGTTTAGGTTTCAAAGCCTGAAAGATGCTATCTAGATCAAGACTACATCTTAAAACAAAGGAGACTCCCCTAAATCACACACCTTTCCTTCCGTTCACTAGACAGCTGCCACATTTCCACTCTAGTCCCAGCCAGTCTGTCCCTTCATTCAGCTCCTGTCACTCTGTTGGCTGCTGTCATCAGTGGAGATGTGAGTGTACCTCTCCTAACCTGGCAGTTCAAAGGGCACAAGTTGGGTTGGTAAGGGTGGGGTGGGAGCCACAATGTATCAGGAGCAACTTTACCCTCTGACAACTTCCACAAGAGGCTGTGAGGATGCCAGGAGGTACTTCTGGGTAGGTATCCTGGCTCTGTGGATCTGACTCTCAGACAGCTCAAAGTCACAAATCCCCTGACGTCACCCTGGCTTAGCTGCCAACTCTACCAGAAAGTTCCACAGGCTTCCTCTTGAGAAGTTCAGGTGCTCAAAGCACCGGGCGCCGAAGTGAATGATCCAAGGAACATTTGTGAGCCACTCCCAGAGAGAGGAGTGCAGATTCCCCCGAGACCTGACTCCCTCAGGTACTAGCCAACCTCAGCAATCTGGGGAGAAACCTATGGATGTCCATAGTGGTACAAGTGCCTCCTGCAGATCCCTGTTTTTAAGTTTTCTAAATGTAACTAGCCCTTTCCCTGGTTTAGCACTCAAATGGGAGAAACTGGCAACAAAATGAAGCCAAAGGCATCCTGCCTCATCACAGCTTCTAGGAAATCTACAGAACAGCTGTCCCAGCTGTGGGTACTCTGGAGAAAACCACAGACCTCCCGCACAGCCCATAGGCAGGTGATTCCTGGGCCTGTAACTGTTTCCTCTAGCTTGAAACACTCCCTTCTGGAAAAGAAAGAGGAAGTAGGTCTCATAAGACCAAGAAGCTCCCCAGACTTATAAGACACACAGAGCCCTTTCCTGGGGTTACATATGCAGTAAGCAGTTATGGAGAGAGAAGACTTGGGAGGAACTGCCTGTGAGTTAGGCAGGGAGCTCCGGGGATGCTGTTTCCCTTATCCATGATGGGGTGGTCTTTTCCATGATGCACTTGTCTCTAAGTTTCTCATGCTCCTGTAAATAACTTCTCACCCATGCAACTTCAATAAACTCACTGAGTTCAGGCTGGGGAGGGATTGTGTCTTTGGTCTGTCATTGGTACCCTATCCATGGTGAATAGACATTTACTCATATTGCCCCAGGAAAAGTCACATGATGGCCTAGAAACTACAACCAAGACCTTGATTCAAAGTAAGAAATCCATAAGCCTACTATCACTGGGCCAGGGGATCCAGTCTGGGAACTCTGCATTCAGGTGGAAACATGTCTAGGTGGATAGTAGGGCCACCATACAATGGACATACACAGGCCTGTGGCTAGGGCTACAGAACATCCCGTTTCTTGCCACTTGCATGCCCCAGGGAGTTCTTGAAGCCAACCTGGAAGCATTCCCTGGGACTGAACCAACACTGTCCTATGGCTGTCCCCAAAGCTAGGGAATGCAGATCTACACAGCAGCCCCCTTCCCCTCTGTGTAGATGGCATCTATCCAAGACACAGTTGCCTGGAAATCTCTGCCAAGAGCAAATGAAAGCAGTCTCCAGGGAGAAGTACCTCTCTTGTAATTGAACCCAAGTCCTCCATGCTTTCTCTCTCCAGCAAGCCCAGTGGGTCCTGGGACAAAGGCTGCCCAAGACTTAGACATCAAGATCCTATTGTAAGGGAGGAGACACGGAGTGAGAGACCATTGCTGAGGAAGTTACCAAAGGGAGCGATGCAGGTTCTAAGGGCTTTTGATCTCCACACCCAGCTTGGCCCAAGTCATACTCTTCAGGAGTTAGCCCCTAAGGTCAAGGACACAGGGAATACAGGTAAATGCTGAGCATGCTCCAGTGAGCACAGATGTTCAATGAAGATTGACTTCATACACTCAGGATCTTTTGTAAGCATCTTGGGCCATTACATCAGCAAATCCAGAGGTAGAGAGTCAGAAACAGAACAGAGACACAGACACACAGACACAGACACACATACACACACACACACACACACACACACACACACAGTGAGAGAGAGAGAGAGAGAGAGAGAGAGAGAGAGAGAGAGAGAGGCTGTCACAGAGAAACAGAAACAGCAATAGTAAAGGAACAGAGATGGGAGGAGGCAGGATGGATGGGGAAGGGGTCAGGGTGCCACAGGGTCACTGCTGGCTAGAAGCATGTGGAAGTCACATGCTGCCCTCCACAACTGCCAAGTAAAAGGTGGGGTGCCTGGTATACCCTAGCTCCAGAATCTTCCACTCCCCTAGCTTTATCATGGTTGTATGACCTAAGAAGCCATCCAACTTGTCTGAGCCTCAGTTTCTTATCCTACAGAATGAGGCAATTGTCAATGCTCTATAGAGAAGGTTATTATGGAGGGAGATTGTGACCTATGTGAGTGGATTTATGCAGAGCCCATGACTTTCCTATTCACAATATGCTCCCACCTAGAAACTCTGTTTTAAAACAAGTGAAACTCACACAGACATGCTCCCCTCTCCAGCTCACCTCTGGAGCCCCTGGGTACTAACAGGCACCCGACCCCACTTGAGGACTATAGAGCTCTTCAGGGCTGACTGGGATAAAGAGGTTCTTCCATCTTCTCACAGAGATATGAGGTTCCACTTTGTGCAATATCCTGGACCCTTCAAGCCCAGGGGACCCAGTTGCTGTCTCAGCCCCTGACAGCTGAAGTGTGGGGACCCAGGTGCAGTGAGGTACTTCTGGGGAACGTGGCGGTTTCTATAAGTATTTCCAAGGAAAGGAATGAGGCAAAACCCTTAGAGAGCAATAACACATAACAGCAACTCCAAGTGCCAGCTTCTGCCAAAGGCTGTGAGCCTGCCAGTCCTGAGTCCTCTGCAAGGTGACACCACCGCTGCATCCATTCTATGGATGATGAAAGAAAAATGAAGCTGGAGGCTGAAGCCTTTCCCCACAGGCCTGCTCTTGTCAGTAATGCAGAGCCTCCTACCCTTTGACCTGACCCCTGTCACGCCCTGCTGCTGCTCCTCTCTGCACAAGAGTTGCCTGACGTTAGGCATAGTGATGCACACCCATAATCTCAAGTCCAGCCTGGTCTACGTGGCAAATTCAAGGCCATCCAGGGCTACAGAGTGAGACTCCGCCTAAATCTTCCTGGAGACACCTGAGTGATGACCTGTATTATGATACCCATTTGGTGCTAGATGACTCCTTAAGGTCACAGGCTCTTCCTTCAGTGAGTTCAGCATCATCAAATACTAGGGGCTCCGTGGCCTCCTAACTGCCCTTGGGCAGATTGCTTATCCTTCCTGAGCTGTCCCCGCCTCATCCAAGAGCAGGACAACAGTGCTTCCTGGGGAGAATTCAGAGAACAGTAATAACCTCAGCCACACTAGCAATTATTAGTGTGTCATTATTAATTATTAACATATCACAATGGCAACTACACACCATATTAATGATTCATGAGAGGAGCTCCTGTTGTAGGGGGCATATTAGCAGCTCTGGAAGGATGGTTTTCAGACCAGGGAATCCCCGGATAGATGGGCTCTCTGCAGTAGCACCTCGTTCCAAGTTGTGCCCACGAACCATTGGCAAGAAAACATTTTAATTAACTTGCTGTGACTCATAAATTAATTGCTCTCATATGGTTTCAGGCTCATGATGTAGCCAGAGCCGTCCCCCTGTAGCCAGCCAGAGCAAGCCTTAGCTATCCGGACTCAAGGACACAGGGGAAGAGCTTGCCTATTGCTTCCCAACAAGAGTCAAGGACTTCCTCCATGAGTTTGTCCCCACCCTGGAACATCTCTGCTAGTCTGTCCTGGCTGTGACTAGCTCAGAGGCAGGAGTGAGCTGGGAAGCTGTGGGGAACTGTCCGCAATCCAGGTGCTGAAGAGGCCAGCACTATGGGACATTTGTAACACTCTGTTTCATAGAAACTCCCATGCCCACCCCACTTCCTGAGTTGTCCTTGCTGGGCAGAATCAAAAGTCAAACAGCATGCCAAGGGTCTCACAATGGACCACTGCCCATCTGGAGCAGTGTCAGCAGCCTTCCCACCCTAAGCCTTCATGGGGCTCTGCTCATCTCTCCCAGGTGAACGATCCCTCTAACAGGGACTGGTAAGACCTTTTGGAGAGAAAGAAGTAATATGTAGATGAATCTGAGTTTCTTAATTATAGGGTCACAATTATGGCATTATTAGGAGCTAATGTGGCCTTCATTAGGAGTGGCCAGGAAGGCAGAGCCACACTTGGGGAAGGCCTCCACTGGGGCGTAACTGAAAGTATTGGGGTGAGAATCTGGAAATTCTAATGACCTGGAGTGAAGAGCAGATATGGGCACTCAAAGCACAGAAATTCCAGTGGCCCTGCGCTTCCACTGCCTGCACCCACCCCACACAGTCATCTCCCACTGAAGAGCTGCGGCTGTACAGACAGGGCTCTTCCTTGCAGCTAATGGATCAGATGAGGCTAAGGGTGTCAGCCCCTCCCCCACATGAGCTCATCTCGGCTCCCAGGCTGGGATTTGGCCAATTCACAGACAGCGATTCCCAATTCCCGGTACACAGGGCCAGCAATGGCATGTGACAGATGAGAACATAGGGAACTCTTCTTGGGGTCACTTCCACTTGTCTTGATTCCAGGAATGAGACCGGCTCTCTAGGGGCTGAGGTTTTGCTGCTAACCCTGCACAGATTATCCCCAGGTCATGTCAGAATTTCTATATCAAAGGCCCCACAGGTCCACAGCACAGCTAGGGGTCAGACTGTCCCTGTGTTTACAAACATGTAAGTGTGCATGAATGAGAACATGGGGCACTAGTGAGGGTGCACTTGTGTGAGAGTATGAATCTATGTAGGTATTCCCCTATGTGAGGTTGTGTGCCTGTGTGAGTGGATGCAGGTGTACACACTGGAAGGATGTGCATCTGTGTGGGCTTGTGTGTGAGTATATGCCCATGTGTGTATATAAAAATGTGCATGTGGGGGTGAGAACAGCACACTGACTCACTGGATGACTGGTCATGGGAAGAGCCATCTGCGTAAGTGATACTCAGGCAGCCCCATTCTCAGTGTGCTGGGACCAATCACCCATGCTCCCAACACTGCCACCCATGCTCCAGCTGCTGACATAACACACCTGTGTGTCTTTGGTGTGTTCTTTTAATGGTAAGTACCTACATTGGTCCTCAAGCCTCACTGAGGCGGAAGACATGGGAGACACTGGGGTGGGATAGGAGAGGGGAGAGAGGTCAAGGTGAGTGGTTCAGTTTGAAGACAGGGTGGCCCTGCTCCTGCCCACCTATAGTGGTATTCTATTTGTACTGAAATGTGATTTTATTTGTATGTTAATAAATAAAGTTGCCTACGGGTCAGAGCTATTAGCAAACCATAGGGAAAGCCAGGGCGGTGGTGGCACACACCTTTAATCCCAGCACTTGGTAAGCAGAACTAGGTAGATCTCTGTGTATTCAAGGATACAGCCAGCATTGGAGACACACACCTTTGATCTCAATACCAACCATAGAAGACCTGGAGGTCTGTACACAGGCAGTGACGAGGCAGTCACGTAGTTGGGTTTACGACCAATGAGAAGGCAGAACAGAACTCTATTTAAGGACAAACGCACAGGAAGTAGTTCCTTTTCGGAGAGGTCTCTTGCAGGAGAAGCTAGCTGGCGGCAAGCGGTAAGGCTCCTAGCTCTGACCTCTTGGGCTTTTATCTTTACCTTGGCTCTGTGTTTCTTATTTAATAAGACGGTTAGTTACATCTACACCCACCCGCTAGCCAGAGCCCACTCTCTCCAAGAGGACTCCTAGCCCCACCATGTTGACTTGTGTCCAGAGTCCTGCTCATCACCACCTTTCTCCGTTTTCTTGTCCCATCTCAGACCGAACACTCCCAGACATCCTCAGCAACTGTTCGAACACCCGTAATGTCCATTCCTCACACACCTCCAGCTGCTTTCCCGGAGTTCACTGTGGTGGGGGGGGACAAGCACATACTTCCCTTCAGCCCAGCCCTTGGGCATGATACTCAGAGATGTTTGAGTCCCCCAGGCTGCCTGGGCTGGCTCAGACACTACCATCAAGAACAGAGTTCGGAAGGAGTGGGTCTGTGCTGCCACAGGCCACCTGTGAAAGTGCAGCTCCACCACTTTGTGGCTTTATCTGCTGATATGATCATCTTTGTGTGTGACAGACACTTAGCAAATAGAAAGGATTATCAGATTTACATGTTCCATTGATAGAGCAATAACAGGCTTACCCTGAGAAGATGCAAAATGCTTCATTCATTTGTATCTACTGACTTGTGCCAGAAGACCAGAATTTTCTCCTGGATGTTTCCAGGTGAGCTTCAGCAGTGCCCACCCTGTCCACACAAGCTCATTCCCAATGAAGAGCTAAGGACCGGGATCCAGCCTCACATTGGTGGTGTGGGTGAGGTGGGGGTGGGGGGGCTTCATGTTTTGTCAGCAAGACAACATACTCATGAGCAGCTAGAGAGATGGCTCAGAGGAAAAGAGCACTTGTTGCTCTTGCAGAGCACCCAAGTTTGATTCTTAGCACTCATGTCTGTGGGCCACCTGTAATTCCAGCTGTGGATCTGATACATCAGTCTGACAAAGACACCTGCACTCATGTTCACACACCCACACACAGACATACACACATTTATACAATTTAAAATGGAACAAGGGCTGGAGAGGTGGCTCAGCAATTGAGAGCACTGACTTCTTTTTCAGTTCAATTCCCAGCAGCTCGTAACTGTCTGTCACTTCAGTTCTGTGGGTCTGAAGCCCTCTTCTGGCCTCTGTGAGCACTGACCCCATGTGGGTGCACAGACATACATGCAGGCAAAATACTCATACATATAAAATAATAATTTAAAAATTAAAATAAAATCTTAAAAAAGAAAAACGTGGGTCTGGAGAGATGGCTTAGCAGTTAAGAGCACCGAATGCTCTTCCAGAGGACCTGGGTTCAATTCCCAGCATCCACATGGTGGCTCCCAATTGTCTGTAACTCCAGTGTCAAGAGATTTGACACCTTCGCAACAATACACATTTATTTATTTATTTATTTATTTTATTAATTTATTATTAAATAAATATATAAAAGAACTTATGTGAACACAACTTTGTTTTCTGTTCAAACTTTTTTTTGGGGAGGACAGGTTCTCTTTATGTAGTCCTGACTATCCTGGAACTATCTATGTAGACCAGGCTAGCCTCAAATTCCCAGAAATCCACTTACTTTTGCCTCTCAAGTGCTGGGATTAAAGGTGTGTACCACTACACCCTGCTTCCATTCAGATTTCACTGGGGCACATGTCCCCCACCAGCTTCTCAGGAAGCTATTGGCCAAGTCCCTTGTTCACTTAGGTAGGAATGTCTCATGTTCCTGCTTACCCTCTTTGGATAATGTCCTCTCTGTTCAGACACCTCCTGTATCAGAGGAGGCCCACACTCCAAGTGATCAGCTCCCAAGAAGCAATGCTTCCCTACATGTGTCTTTCAGCCTACATGCACAGCACACTCTGGAAACACACTAAAATCTGCTACACAGAATTCAAGCTACAGACTCACACCCACATGTCCCAAAGAGCCAAAGGATACTGCAGATGTGTTGTGGAGAGCCATTGTCTTCCCAATGTGGTGTCAAACTTAGCCCGAGCCTTAGCATCAAGCTCTCCCTCACAGCAGACCTGCTGCTGAGCCCGGACCAGAGAACCCCTTTGGGTAGCTCTCACAGTGTCCACCTTCATTGCAACTAGACTGCATTTCAAAATATGGGCTTATCACCAGTAGTGCTATGTTCTTTTTTCTTTTTGTTTTGTAGTATTGTTTTTGTTAGGACTTTTTGTTTTTGTTTGGTTTGTGTTTGATTTTATTTTTAATTATGTATATGTGTTGTTTAGCCCAGGGTTCTCTCAAATTCACTGTGTAACGGGCTGGTCTTGACCCTACCCCTCCTCTCTCCTCCTCCCGCGTGCTAGGATGGCAGGTGTGCACCTCACTCTTGGCTAGTATTAGTGTGCTAATGTTTCTACTTTTACTTGTTTTAAATAAAGTCAAAGCACAGTGACGCCACTCACCACTGCCCCAAGATGACAGAGTTGTGGGAGCTAACTCACAGCACACTCACAGCACACTCACTCACAGCACACTCACAGCACACTCACTCACAGCACACTCA